>JAAAWM010008896.1:0-17682 GCA_036873465.1 Thinopyrum obtusiflorum
ACTCACAAAGCATATTCATAATCATAATCAGAGGAGTATTAATTATCATTAAGTATCTGAACATATGATCTTCCATCGAATAAACCAACTAGCATCAACTACAAGGAGTAATCAACACTACTAGCAACCCACAGGTACCAATCTGAGGTTTTGGGACCAAGATCGAATACAAGAGATGAACGAGGGTTTGAGAGGAGATGGTGCTGGTGAAGATGTTGATGGAGATTGACCCTCCCTCGATGAGAGGATCGATGGAGATTTCCCCCTCCCCGAGGGATGTTTCCCCGGCAGAACAGCTCCGCCGGAGCCCTAGATTGGTTCTGCCCAGGTTCCGCCTCGAGACGGTGGCGCTTCGTCCCGAAAGCTTCCTTATGATTTTTTTTTTCCAGGGTAAAAGACACCATATAGCAGAAGATGGGCACCGGAGGCCTGCCAGGGGGCCCACAAGGTCGGGGGGCGCGCCCAGGGGGTAGGGCGCGCCCTCCACCCATGTGGCTGGCTGGTGGCCCCCCTCTGGTGCTTTCTTCGCCCAATATTTTTTATTAATTCCAAAACTGATCTCCGTGAAGTTTCAGGACTTTTGGAGTTGTGCAGAATAGGTCTCTAATATTTGCTCCTTCTCTAGTCCAGAATTCCAGCTGCCGGCATTCTCCTTCTTCATGTAAACCTTGTAAAATAAGAGAGAATAGCCATAAGTATTGTGATATAATATGTAATAACAGCCCATAATGCAATAAACATCAATATAAAAGCATGATGCAAAATGGACGTATCAGCGCGTCGCCGTCATCGCCCCTCCCTCGCCGGAGTCGGGCACAACTTCTTGTAGTAGACAGTCGGGAAGTCGCCGTGCTAAGGTCCCATAGGACCAACGCCCCAAAACAGCAACCGCCGCCTATGAAGAGAAGTTTAGATCGGAAGGATCCAACCTGAAGACACATGAACAAAGACCGGATCCGAGCGGATCCACCAAAGACAACCACCGACCAAATCTCGCGAGATCCGCCAGAGACACACCTCCACACGCCCTCTGACGATGCTAGACACACCATTGGGACACAGGCTAAGCGGGTAGAAGCTTATTCCATCTTGAAGAAGCCGACGCCGTCTCGTCTTCTTGAGTAGGACACAAACCCTAACAAAACTTGAAAAGCACCTGAAAACATAGCCCTCCCGCCGGCAAGGGCCGGGATCAACCACGCACCCATGGCCCTAAGGCCAGAGGAGACGTGAGAGATCGGCGGCGGCGCCGACGGGAAGCAGAAACCCTTGCCGCCTTTTCTTGGAGGAGGGACAAAGGGAGAGAACGGAGCAAATACTTATAATACAGCGAGGCTACTCAAGAAACAAAAGCCACCAAAGAGAAATCAACCCAGACTGTTATGGCGCCAGCTGATAAGATCTCGGGAGTGTCATGCTAGACAACTTGCTTGGGGATGGGAACATTACATGGCGGTGATGAAAAAGAAAAGGAAAATAAAAAGACAAAAGAAAAAAGAAAAGAAAATTGTGGGCGTGCGGGCGAGGCCTAGCCAAAAGAAATTATTACTAGGCTGCTATTCCATGACTCAATAGGGGACCTCCTAGTCAGCGCCTTAGACGCCAAATAGGGGTTCCGACGCCCACGAGCCAGCATATACGGGACGGCCCAATAGCAAGAGACGCCATCGCTCGGCAGGTGCGCAGCTCGTTCGCTTTCGGTCAATGGTTGAAAGGTCGACGATTGACCAGTTGACCGGTCAACCACTGATTTTAAAACCCCAAAACAATCATTAACAAAACTTGGAAGAAAAAATTGAATTCAAATAAGTTCACGGATTTGAAAAGAAACTGAAAAAAGTTCATGAATGTGAAAAAAGCACAAAACTGAAAAAAAATCACCGATTTTAAAAAAACTCCATTAAATTTTAAAAAAGGTTCATCAATTTCGAAAAAAATCACAAAATTTGACAATTATTCATAGATTTTGAAAAAATTCATCAATTTTGAAAAAAAATCACAAATTTGAAAAAAAAATAATTGAATTTGACAAGGTAATCAATTTTTCGAAAAAAAACATCGATTTGAAAAAAAGGTTTATCGTATCGAAAAAAGTTCGCGAAATTTGAAAAAAGTTCATCAATTTGAAAAAAAGTTCATCGAAATTGAAAAAAGGTTCATCGATCTTAAAAATAGTTAAGGAATTTTGAAAAAAGTTCACGAACTTAGGGAAATAAAAAAAGAAAAAGGAAAGGCAAATAAAAAGACAAAAGAAAGAAGAAAAAGGGAGCAAGTGAACACAAGAGGTGTGGTGTCCCCGGCGGCTAATGTCGTTTATGGAGAGCAAGCGATCGCTGGTTCGAGCCACCCCGCGCGCTTGTTTTTTGGTTTTTTAACAGAAAAAAAAACTAAAATGGGTCGGCCCAGTGCGAAGGGTGTATGCACCGGTTTGCGGTTTACACATTAACGGGCACAACGGGCGCCGAATAGGAAATGCCCAATAGTAGGTATACCTTACAAAAAAATTGCATGGTTGGGCGGGCCAGGGCACGGGTTGGCCCAGCCCTAGCTCCGTGGTGGTAGCCTTCTATATCCTACCGCCAGGGATAGGGACGTACGAGCTGAGTGTTGGGAATATGCTCTATAGGCAATAATATATTTTCATAATTAAATAGTTTATATTTCATGCTATAACTTTTATGATCTTGAAATATGTGATTCAGTGGAAAATTCATATGCACGCGTGAAATGATAAACGGTAAAGCATAGGTTCCCAGTCTTGCCTCTAAGATTGGCTCAAGTGTTGTTGGTGATCATGTTTTCCGGATCTTAGGATGTTGTTAAGTGTAACGATAGTTCTACAACAAACATTGAGAGTATGAAGTTAGAAAAACAATCATATTGAACCCAAACTTGTTTGTTATACTTTGAGATTATATCGTCCGAAATCAATTGTTAAAACAAGGAGTGTTAGAATGTGTTTTTAGTTCCTCAGACCATGAGAGTATCATAGTCGCTTCCTACCGTACGGTGAACTTTGGGGTTGCTCAAACGTCATCTGTAACACGGTGATCATAACGACAACTTACAGGTTCATCGAAAAGTTTGACAAGGGACTAGATAGCTCAAGAGTGGGATTTGCTCCTCCAACGATGGAGAGATATTCTTAGGGCCCTATCGGTGTGACGGCATCAATCGTCGTCTGGCCAGACACAGGTGACTACATCTCGGGGATGTCGGAACACTTCAACGAGAAAGAAGAACAAAACTGGTAACGAGAATGATGATATAGTGAGCATGTGCATGACTCGGGAGGATACCGGCACACCTCGGGTTTCGTAAAGTATCGCGAAACAAAGGTAATATCACATGATAACAAAAGGTTTACTCTAATGTCATTCGTGTATTCATAGGGGTCGATATGGACGTCCACGGTTCCGCTATCCGTCATTGAACGAAGGGGTTTCGTTCATGTCTATGATTTACCGAACCTACGGGGTCACCATCTTAAGGTAATCACGATCTGCTGAGTGCTAATAAGACAAGAGTATCGAGGATTTATTTGTGGAATTATTTCTTTAATATTCAAAATAGTTTCGAGAGGAACCGAAAGCGTTTCGTGGTCACTAGAAGGGTTTCGGAGATTATCGGACAATACCGGGTATTACCGATAAATAATATATAGGTAGAAAATGTTTTCGGTTATGTTAAATTAATAATAAAAGGCTCTAGTAATTGCTAGGGGACTTTTATATTTAATTTAATATCAACGGGTCTTAAAAGGCCAAGTGGTGGAAGGAGTATTTGGCCACCTTGGCCCAATAGGAAGTGGCGCCCCCCTTTCCTTGTGTGTGTGTGTGGGGGGGGGGGGGGGGGGGGGGGGGGGGGTGGACTATACTCCTCCCCCTTGGCCGGCGCCCCAAGGAGGGCCCTCCCTTCCCGACGCCCGCAACCTGTCCCGACGGTACGCCCAACCCGACGCCAGCGGTCGACATCCCCGACTTCAACGAATTCATGGAGAACATCATCTATGATGGTCGTGGCCAAGCCTTCTACCCCGACGGCCAAGGCCAAGGCTTCGATCCCGACAAGACCCAAAGCCAAGATGGTGTCGAACACTTTGGTGGCCACGAAAAAGAAGAGGCCGACGAGCATGGCGACTCATGGCATGAAGATATCTATTGCGAAGAGGAAGAAGAGGGTGTCGACATTGAGGAGGAGCCTTTGTTTATCGATGAGCTCACCCAAAGAGCCAATGCACAAAGAAGGAAGCAAAGCATTCGCACGGGGTCGTACACCAAAGATGAGGACACGTTGATTTGCGAGAGTTGGAAGGAGATCGGGCAAGATCCCAAGACCGGGGCCGAGCAAAAATGTGTCGTATTTTGGGAAAGAGTTCATACAACCTTTCATGAACGTAGGAAGTTTCTGCCCTACAAGTTTGCGATCACCCATGGCATCAACTCAATCCAAAAGAGATGGGGGTTTATTCAACAAGAATGCAACAAGTTTTGTTCCGTGCTTGAGAGCGTTGAAGCCCGTCCCGTGAGTGCCCTAGGCGTGGGCGACTTGGTATGAACTTCTTCTCTTCGTTCTTATGCCATTTTCATGTTTGGTGCATGTTTCTTGCATTATGTGTCGTTAGTATTACATTATGGCCTTTGCTTTGATTGTGTAGGCATTCCAAACTTTGGAAGCCTCCAACGCCGGACATTTCAAGAAGCCATTCATCCTCAACCATTGTTGGACACTCATCAAGGATTGCCCCAAGTTCAAAGATCAATATGCGGCTCTAAAGAAGAATGGAGGGCCCGCGGCCGTTGCTGGGGATGGAGATGGAGTGGAGAGGCCGAGGGGAAGAAGTTTGATACCAACTCAAAGGTGGACGAGAAGCGTGATGCGGCCTCTTTCGCCTTGCAAGAAACTTTGCAAGGCATGATGACCCAAAAGGAAGTAAGGGACGAGAGGAAGCGCCAAGAAAAGGAGGAGCAAATGGGGATATACATGGAGCTCCAAACAAAAAAGCTTGACATGGAGGAGGCTGTCAAGAGGAGGAAGCTCGACACAAAGGACGCCGTCCAAACGAAGAAGCTCGCAATCGAGGCCACCAATGCCGACACCAAAGCAAAAGAGGTGGGCTAGCCATCATGACCGGACTTGACCAACATGTTTCCGAAGAGAAGTTGGTTCGAGAAAAGGCAAAAGGAGATCTTCGACCAAGACAACATGAACTAGGGAGGATACGAGACATGAACTATGGCCCTTTTTTGTAGGCTGGCAAGCGTGCCGACCACTGGCTTCATTACCGGCACGAAAGCTACAGGGGTTGATCATTTTGTAGGCTGACAAGTGTGCCAACCGCTTGCTTTGTTACCGGCGTAAAAACTTGGGGGTTGATCATTTTGTAGGCTAGCATGTGTGCCGGCCACTCGCGAACAATGGCCGTGGCGCCAAAATTTCAGTTTTCCATTCCCTTTGCTGGCCTTACGTCATTCAATCCATATTTCATCGCACGTTTCCTTACGCCGCTCAATCATGTTACTTACCATGGATGACCAAGCTACCAAAGGAGATATGATCGTCAACAAAAATCCCAACTTGATAATTTGGTCCAGTCGGCTGCGATTCAATGATTTATCATGTTTTCTGATGAATGATGAACTAAAAATACAAAATATTTGTCCGCCAACGATTGTATTATACGGGCTTCATCCTTGATGTTCTGACGTTTGCTCACGTACACACAGCACAAAGGCTTAGACAAACGAGATATGTTGACATAACAGTAAATGATACATTGTTTACATATGACAAAATTTGCGCATTTTGACACGGTATGACAAAACTGGCGCTGTGAAGGGTCCACTAACATACTTCAGTGAAGAAAAAGAATACAACGAGGCTACTCAAGAAACAAAAGCCACCAAATAGAAATTGACCCAGACTGCTATCGCGCCGGATGATAATAGCAGACATTATGTGCTGCTACATCTTGGGAGTGTCATGCCAGACAACTTGCTTGGGGTTGGAAACATTTCATGGCGGTGACGAAAAAGAATGGGCTGCCTGCCTGTTACGAGGGCCACAAGTTCGAATGCTACTATGGATGGATGGATCATGTCCCGTATATGTGTCTGTGGACCGGTGGGCCGAATCCTTGGACGACATCCATCCATTGCTTCTCTACTACCAGAATTGAACTGTCCAGTAGGTGGCCAGCAAATAGCACCGGATCTTTAAATGCAAAGAAGGTGAAGTTACTCCTTTTCTCTTGTTTCAAATCTTCGTCACGATGTTTCCGCTTAACCTTTGTTTTCGCAGCCTTTTGTGAGTCTGTCTTTTCTGATGTTGACAATTGGACATCCTGAACAACTGGCAATCCAAAATCAATAACGCACATTGCCCTGGAAAAGAAAGAAACATTTATGCGTTCAGCGTCATGATAATCATTGTCAGTCTTCTAGTAACAAGGCAAAAAAAAAGCTAGCAGAGACTATTAATTCCCATATAATCAGATTTCCTCACAGATGCCCATCGAACAAATCAGCACTTCATGAAATATGTATTAAATCAGCACCAAGAATGTGTTAACGCACAGGGCTCAGAACATTAAAACACAGGCAGCATAAGTGAACTAGCCAAAAACAGGTCAGCAATAGACGACACTAACTAGCAAAATACTAAGCAATAGAAGGTTATTACCTGGCACTGTATACCATGACTGAAAATGGGCTCATTTTATGAAATGAGAGGCCAATGACCTCTCCAGGAAAGTCTTGGAATCTTGTGGGTAATTGCTGTGTATGACGCTTAGACCATTCGCCCAGTTCTTTTGCTTCCACATCAAATACATATACCTCATTTTTAGAGGTAGTTATAACAAGGGCATTGTTCTTGGGACAAAAGCCACCAGATGTAACCGAGCCACCATTCATTCTCGGTATGAACCAGTGTTGCCTGCAGATAATAGAAAAAGGTTTAGATATGGTACAAAAGCATGCCTTCCAATGCATAATCATGAAACTGATGGTCTGCCAAGTCCTATGCCAAAGGACTGCAAATCAGAATTTGTGAATGGCGAGATTACATTGTACTCCGTACATTAGTAAATTATTAGTATCTTACTAGGCATGAAAGCACATTCAGAGCACACAATCGACTGATATGAAGCATACCTCTGGACCTCAAGGTTAAATATGTAGACATCCCCAAAGCAGTTAGCTGCAGCCACCCACTGCCCATCAGCACTCACAAACATTTTTGTGACAGGTGGTTCTTTGGAAGAAGTTTTTGTTCCATCTATCTTTCTTGTAGGGCGATATATATTTGAAATTTTTCTTGACGCAATATCCACAACCTGATTTGTGCAGTAGAAATGAAGTTCAGAAACAAAATAACAGAGGAATGAGAAGACAAAAAAAACATCTCCATGGGCTCAACCATCAAGATGTATTTCACCCTACAAGAAATAAGTCAAATCATTGGGGATAGAAATCACATCCCAGTTCTAAACCTTGTGATTTGACCATTCATGTTCAATTCAACACTAGCAAAGGTACAAGTAATAAGGCCCAAAAAGACAGAAGTGGACCCGTATCAATTTGTACCTTCAGATTAGTTAGACGTGCTATTACTAGGTTCAACATCTTATAGTACTATACTGGATGTACAAAACTTCAAATGGACTGTTTTAACTGCATATTCTAATCTAGTAGAATTGTTTCCAATAAGCTATGAGATGAATAGCTTTAGGCGCATGGCAGCCGCAACAGCATAAGTTAAGCAGTTACAATGCACAGATAATGGAGATCATCTACTAATCATTCTCCTATGAGTACAAAAGGGGGGCAGATCAAAGAAACACTTACATAAATTTTCCCATCATTGCAAGATAGAACCAGACTGGATGAATCATCAGTGAACATCATGCTCTGAGAGCATGGTATTCCCTTTGGCAACTCTATTTTGTCTAGAGAGAACTTCTTTCCGCCCTTGTGTCTTAGTGCGAAAAGGCAGGGCTTTACACAATCCGAATAGGCAAATAGCATTCCATTGGTAGAGACAGCACTTGCTATTATTTTTCTAGACCCCTTGCTTTTAAGATGAACAACTTGTCGTATCGTAGCATCTCCTCCGGACGATGTACTTGGAGTCAGTTTGTTCTTAACTGACACAAGTAGAACGTCCAAGCAGTTGACAGACTGGACAAGCATCACAGAATCTCCGTTAACTGTGCAATCTCTTGCTAAATTTATCAATGGACGTTGAGGTGCAGGGCAGAAGTTATGAGGTGCATATAGAGTAAACTCCCGTGCAGAATAAGCAAACAGCTTGGTGTCATCCCCACCAGATATGAGCATCGGTACACCCAGATGTGCCCACTTGCGGTAACTGAATTCATCCTTGCGGCGAGTCTTTACCACCTTTTCCTCTGGTACAGCATCTGACAGAATAAAAGAACATTGATAAATCAGCGTACTCACAATTGGAGGTCAGGTTACAATATGCACTAACACAAACCTTCTTTGCATATTGGTACGGCCATAGTCAATGCCCTTACATCATGAGAATGGGCCCTAACATATCCCACATAGACCCACTTGTGCAGTTGCTCTTCGGCCACCTTCTCATTATGAGCACTGAACTCATCTTTCGATGCCTTGTACAAAATTACCTAGAGATCAACTGTTCAGTTAGAAAGCGAAGAAAACCAGGTACAGCATGCTTGACTCAAGGGTTCTTGAATTGCAACAAACAGAATTAACACATTTAATTGAGAAGTCTATTTCCAATTTATATGGTGTATTTACTGCACAACTATAATTTAAGAAAATGTCCCAACATGTATTGCATTCAACAATAACAAACAGTTTCTCGAGTTTTTGAAGGCAAAAACACACATAGAGAGAATTTTTTGTAAGTGTAGTTAATCCACCTAACATCTGTTTCAGCAATGCTACCAACCTGCCCATCAGATCCTGCAGAAAATACCCGGTTCTGACTAGGCACAGTTGCTAGTGCATTAACATCGCCTTTATGGTAAGTGTGGGCTTGCAGAAGAGTTCCATGGCGGTTATCCCAAAATTGAACGCTCCCAGAACTATCTCCGCTAACAAGGGTTCCGCACCTACATAGCAACAGCAATAATCAACACAAGCAAGTAGAGGGAGAAGAACATTAAACATAAGAAAATGCGTTGTCTCACCTTAGAAATAGTAATGACCATATACAAAATTCACTTCCACTACCAGCACCCCCTAATCCAGCAGTGATGCGATACTTTTCATGGAAAATTGTTGAATCCCAGCATCTGATTAATCTGTAGAGCATAGTACAAGACTATATCACAAAAATGAACCCATAGAGATTGCATCCCATAAAAAAAAAGCGATGACCTATAACCGAGAAATAATTGTAGAAGAGAAAGAAAGATGCTCAACAGTCTAATTATATACACGGGAAGAATCACATATGATCCATCATAAAAAGCTATTTACACTGGAATGTTATGTTAACATACCCATCGCTACTTCCCGAAAATATGAATTTGGCATTATTACTCCATGTCACACTCAAAACTCGTCCTGCAAGTAAGCAGATAAATAAATAATCACCCTAGTTGAAATCACTGCCAAAATAGGGAGATGAAAGATATACAGGACATACCGCTCACTCTTGGAAGAGATCTATAGTAGGTCAGCGGGCCAGATTCAGGCACATTATACAAGCGTACAGAACCATCATCACATGCCAGAGCCAAACGCGGAAATTCATTCACACGATGCGAAGAGCTTGTCTTGGCAGAATCATCTTCATCATCAGAGCTCTGACCATCATCAACATAACTTAATTCAGAGTCGGTAGATCCATTGTGATTTGCATGGCCATTCGCAGCACATCCTGAGCTTTTATTTCCAGAAATCAATTGATCATCTGTAGGCTCCATGGCCATCTGCCAGACCGGTACCCCAACGGTATCTAGGACAGTCTACAAAAGAGAACAATGAAACCATCATGATTACATCCACAAACTTACAGTGACTAATGGGATAGCAAAGCGATAAATATACAAGTAAATTCAAATAAAAACAGATGTATAACCATCCAATGGAACTTATGTCAGATATACACTCCTAGCACATTGCATTTTCTGCACCCAAGATGGTATGAAGACCAGGCATTCTATAACCCAATCACACGCTTCCAGGCGGTATGCACAAACCTCGAACTTCAGGTCATTGCTACAGACTGTCGACAAGTTGGAAACCTATCCCCCTATGTTTGTGAAATGACGAGTGCGTTCGAATTGGTACTGAAATGTAGCACAAGCACGCAAAGCGCCGCACCTTTTGCTGCAGGTGGAAGAGATCCCATTCAGCCACCGACCCATCAACGCTGGAAGAGAGCAGACGGCCCCCTGCGCCATTCGGCACCCACACAAGCGATGTGACCCTCGACTCCGCGCCTCCCTGTATAGTCTGCGGCCACAGAAACCGAAAATCAGGTCACGGCGAAATCCCGGGGTCGCTCGCAGAAACCTCGGCGCGGCGAGGAGGGTGAGGGGGAGGGGGAGGGAGCGTACGAGCTGGTTGTGCCACCCGACCGAGCCGGGGGAGACGAGCCAGAGCTCGAGGGAGCCGTCCTCTCGCGCGGCGGCGACCTGGGAGGCGCAGGGGGAGGTGGCGAGGGCGACGATGGGAGAGGGGGCCCAGGCGACCGCGCGGCCGCCGCAGTGGTGGATGCGGAGCTTCTCCATGCGCGCGTCGGTGGCGGCGGTGGCCGCGCGCCGGCCGGCTGGCTGGCTGCTCCGGCGATCCGCGCGTTCTAGAAGGTTCCGGGATGGGAGCTCGAGGGCGGCCGCGGTGGGGGCGCGCGGCGGGATTGGGGGGCGAGGGTGAATGATGCTCAGAGAGAGAGGCAGCTCACCGCTCGTTAGGGTTTTGCGGGGCGAGGAGGTCAAGTAGGGTTGGCCGGGACGCAAGCGTGAGGGCCACGAGAGGTGAGGCTGGCGAGCTGGGCCTTCTTGAGCGGCGGCACGGGTTTAGTGGGCTTGAGATGTCGACGGCGTCGGGGTTTTGGGCTGTAAACCTTTCGAGTGTATACCGGGCTGTTCTTGGGGGGAAAAAAGTGTGAAAACCGGGTCTTGCCTGAACCAATCCAACTTGATGTTTTCAGTTACTAGCGACTGTACCCCTCAAAAAAAAATACTAGCGAATGTGTCAGCTCAAAAAAGCAACATCCAACTTCAACCTGAGAGCATCTCCAGCCGGCCCCCCCAAGACGTCCCCCACGGCCACTTTCTGGGCGCCGGCAGTAAAATATCCTCCCAGTCGCGCCTCCAAAGCCTCACTCTTCGCCGGATTTAGAGAAAATTGACGCCGGCAGTCCCATCCCAAACCCAGCCCCCTGGGGAGCAGCTGGGCGTGCCGGCGATGCCTTTTTCATGCGGTTGGCCCACCGTCGGCCTCCCACAACCTCTCTCCTCTCTTTTCCTCTCTCTCCTCTCGCCTGCCCCTCTCTCTCGAGCGCGGAGCGTGTCGGCCCGGGGCGGAGCGGCGCTGGAGGAGTCCGGCGTCCAGCTCGAGCGCGCGTGGTCGGCGTCCGGCGTGCTCGAGGCGAAGGCCAGCCCCGAGTCCCTCTCCAGCGCCTCGTAGCCGTCCGGGGAGGCGGCCGGCAAGCCAGCGGCAGGGCAAGCTCGGGCGAGGACGAGCGGGGCCGCGTGCGAGGCAACGCGGCACGGGGCCGGGTAGCGGGAGGTGCGGGGGACCCGGCGACGAAGGACCGGGGCGCAGCCGGCCCGGGATGAGGCGGGCGCGTCGGCGGAGCCTCCTGCCGACCACGGAGCAGCAGCCGGACGCGGGTGCAAGTGGAGCGAGACGGCGTGGCTGGGCGCCGGGGGCTCGGGCGGAGGCCGGGCCAGTGCGAAGACGGCCGAGGCGTGGGCGGAGCCGGCCGGCGCAGGAGCGGAGGCCGAGCGGGGCGGCGCAGACCTGCGCGGAGTCGGGGTCGATGCAGGCGCAGGACGAAGCGACCGCAGCGAAGCGGGCGCGCCGACACCGGGGCCGAAGATGCAGGGCGCGCGATGGAGGAGCGAAGCGAGCGGTCGGAGCATGCTCGAGGTGACCGGCCGGCGCGGACGGCAGCGTTCGCGTGGACGCCGCCGGTGTGGCTGGCCGCCTGTGCTCAAACGAGCCAAGCAAGCTAGCTAGCAAGCGCGCACACAGCCGAATCGATTGGCTCTGCTCTGCTAGCTAGCTAGCTGGGCACGAGTACTTGTACGCACAGGGACGGAGGTGGCCAGCGAACCCTCGTGCGGAGGAGCGAGCTCGGCGGCGAGGCCGGGCCGGCCGTGGCCTGGGGCGGGCGCGGCCTGGGCACAGCTTGGGGCTGGACACGGTTGGAAACATTTTCACCCCCAGGCCAAAATTTCCGCCGGCAGCCCCCCAAGCGGCGAAAAAAATGCCTCCTGGGGGGCTCAACGGCTGGAGATGCTCTGACGGCCTCTGCACACAAAACCTCCGATACATCAGAAAGGAAAACCTTGCTTTTTACTAATGACTTTGATCCCCTCAAGAAAGGTTACTATTAACTGAGTGAGGTTGTCGTTGCCCCGCTGCCGTGCCTTCCGGTGCAGGTCGAGGACCCGGCGGCCTTATGTGCATGGCTCATGGAGTGGCTTAGGTCTACAGGGTCTGAAGAAAAGGAATTTGTGATTAGGAGTTGGTACGAGCTATGGACTGTGAGGAATGAAGCAAAGGAAACATGCGGAATGGAAGCCCCAGGAAGTTTATGTGAACGAGTGCTTCGGCTTTGCTGCTGAATGGAAATCTGTGCATGAGAAAATACCTCAACAGAGAGAAAGAAACGCTTTGGAGCGATGGAAAAATTCAGCTAAAGGATGGATCGAACTAATGCTGACGGTGCTATGGCAAAACACCAAGAATCGGGAGGGGGAGGTGTCGTCCTTAGGGACGACCATGGCAAGTTCCTTGCTGGAGCATGCCATTTTTTTCCTTTCGCTAACGATGCCGAGGTGGCGGAGCTCATGGCGTGTCGGCGGGCCCTTGTTCTAGCGACCAAGTGGCGGTAAGCAAGATCAGAAACGAGCAACGGGATTTCTCTGCAATTGGGTAACTAGTTGACGAGGTTAAAAAGTTACCTCATTCTTTTCTTGAGTTTAGGGTTGCTTGGGTGCGACGATCGGCTAATAAAGTCGCACATGTCCTAGCTAGGGAGAGTTGTATTAAGTCGTTGTGCAAAACCTGGCTCCACGTGTCTTCCGAGTGCTAGCTCGGAGATTGTTTCGGATGGGGCTCTGAACTTTGAATAAAGCAACAACGTTCCCCTAAAAAAATTAACCGTGTGTGCGTGTTTCCAAAAAAATGTCCATGCACCATATTGCACGTTAACATTTGGTAGGATGTAATTACTTGGTTAATATTGATGTTGATATCAGGCATGCCATTTATTAGGAGAGGGTGCTAAATGAGTTTAGTGCTAAACATGTTCACCGAAGCCACGTAGATCGTTGGATACACACAGTTGACGGGTGATATATGTTGGATCTTCGCAATTTGCTCTTTTTATATTGGTATAATTATAGATAGAAAATATTTAATTCTTTTTCTCAAAGAATAAGAAATCAAACCATGCAAGAGTATTAAGAAAGAAGAGGGATGCACGACTGAGACATAAACACCCTGCCAAGTAGAAAAGAACGCACGACCCTATAAAGATCTAAGCATGAAGCCACACCGAAACAACTCCATACCACACCACACTCTACCAACTAATGGAGGATGAAATGTCATGAACTTGCTATCGCCCATTGCCTAGCATCTACTTTAATTTTATCGACCATCTCCTAAAGGGGCGAGCACACATTCTCGAAAACCGTTGTGTTCCTCCTTTCATGTGCTCCATATAATAAGAGGCATCTTTCTTTGGTCATGTTATTTTGAGAAGACATAATTATTTTGTCAGTATGCTTGAAGTATTATTGTTTTTATGTCAATATTAAACTTTTGTTTTGAATCTTACGGATCTGAACATTTATGCCACAATAAAGAGAATTACATGGATAAATATGTTAGGTAGTATTCCATATCAAAATTTCTATTTTTATCATTTACCTACTCGAGGACGAGCAAGAATTAAGCTTGGGGATGCTTGATACGTCTCCAACGTATCTATAATTTTTTATTGTTCCATGCTATTATATTATCTGTTTTGGATGTTTTATATGCATTAATATGCTATTTTATATAATTTTTGGGACTAACCTATTAACCTAGAGCCCAGTGACAGTTTCTGTTTTTTTCCTTGTTTTAGAGTTTTGTAGAAAAGGAATACCAAACGGAGTCCAAACGGAATAAAACTTTCGCGATGATTTTTCTTGCATCAGAAGACACCCAGGAGACTTGGAGTGCAAGTCAGAAGAGCCACGAGGCGGCCACAAGGGTGGAGGGCGCGCAGGGGGGTAGGGCGCGCGCCCCGACCTTGTGGGCCCCTCGGTGACCCCCTGACCTAGATCTTCCTCCTATATATTCTCATATACCCCAAAAACATCCAGGGGAGCCACGAAACCACTTTTCCACCGCCGCAACCTTCTGTACCCGTGAGATCCCATCTTGGGGCCTTTTCCGGCATCCTGCCGGAGGGGGATTCGATCACGGAGGGCTTCTATATCAACACCATTGCCTCTCCGATGAAGCGTGAGTAGTTTACCACAGACCTACGGCTCCATAGCTAGTAGATAGATGGCTTATTCTCTCTCTTTGATTCTCAATACAAAGTTCTCCTCGATGTTCTTGGAGATCTATTCGATGTAATACTCTTTTACGGTGTATTTCCCGAGATCCGATGAATTGTGGATTTATGATTAGCTTATCTATGAATATTATTTGAATCTTCTCTGAATTCTTTTATGCATGATTTGATATCTTTGCAAGTCTCTTCAAACTATCGATTTGGTTTGGCCAACTAGATTGGTTTTTCTTGCAATGGAAGAAGTGCTTAGCTTTGGGTTCAATCTTGCGGTGCTCGATCCTAGTGACAGAAGGGGAACCGACACGTATTGTATTGTTGCCATCGAGGATAAAAAGATGGGGTTTTCATCATATTGTTTGAGTTAATTCCTCTACATCATGTCATCTTGCTTAAGGCGTTACTCCGTTCTTTATGAACTTAATACTCTAGATGCATGCTGGATAGCGGTCGATGTGTGGAGTAATAGTAGTAGATGTGAAAGATCGTGGATGTCGCCTAGAGTGGGGGGGTGAATATGCGCTTTAAAATGATTACGGTTTAGGCTTGAACAAATGCGGAATAAACCTAGCGGTTAATTTGTCAAGCACAAAACCTACAACAACTAGGCTCACCTATGTGCAGCAACAACTTATGCTAAGCAAGATAAACAACTAAGTGATAGCAAGATATATGACAAGAAACAATATGGCTATCACAAAGTAAAGTGCATAAGTAAAGGGCTCGGGTAAGAGATAACCGAGGCACGTGGAGACGACGATGTATCCCGAAGTTCACACCCTTGCGGATGCTAATCTCCGTTTGGAGCGGTGTGGAGGCACAATGCTCCCCAAGAAGCCACTAGGGCCACCGTAATCTCCTCACGCCCTCGCACAATGCAAGATGCCGTGATTCCACTAAAGGACCCTTGAGGGCGGTCACCGAACACGTACAAATGGCAACCCTTGGGGGCGGTCACCGAACCCGTACACTTTGGCAACCCTTGGGGGCGGTCACCGAAACCCGTCAAATTGTTCGGGGCGATCTTCACAACCTAATTGGAGACCCCGAGGCTTGCTCGGAGCTTTACACCACAATGATTGAGCTCTGAACACCACCAACCGTCTAGGGCTCCCAAGCACCCAAGAGGAACAAGCTCAAGGGTACCAAGCACCCAAGAGTAATTATAAGCTTCTCAACTTGTAACTTCCACGTATCACCGTGGAGAACTCAAACCTATGCACCAAATGCAATGGCAAGGGCACACGGAGTGCCCAAGTCCTTCTCTCCCAAATCCCACCAAAGCAACTAATGCTAGAGAGGAAAATGAGAGGAAGAACAAGAAGGAGAACACCAAGAACTCCAAGATCTAGATCCAAGGGGTTCCCCTCACATAGAGGAGAAAGTGATTGGTGGAAATGTGGATCTAGATCTCCTCTCTCTTTTCCCCCCAAAACTAGCAAGAATCCATGGAGGGATTGAGAGATAGCAAGCTCAAAGAAGGTCAACAATGGGGGAAGAACACGAGCTCAAAGGATAAGGTTCAATGGGGAAGAAGACCCCCTTTTATAGGTCCCCACGAATCTGCCTGTTATGTGCAGAAAACTGTAAGACCGGTACAACCGGTGCACGAACCGGTACAACCGGTCAAAGTAGCGGAAAAACCAACCTGTAGAAAAAAGGCCTAAGCGGTACAACAGCCCGAGGAACCGGTAGTACCGGTTAAACTAAACTAACCGGTACAACCGGTCAACAACCGCCCAAGAACCGCTCCAAAACAGAAACTAGTCCAGTGATAGAGCGGTACATGGCCGGTACAACCTTCGGACCAATTCTGGAGCGGTATAACCGCTCCAAACACCGGTTGTACCGGTCAACCGGTACAACCGCTCTAAGTGGCGGTACAACCTCTATATGTAAAACAGGTAAGATCAAAACAGCCACAACTTTCACATACGAGCTCCGAATTCGACGAAATCAAGTTTGTTGGAAAGCTAAAGACAAGAGCAAATACAATCTTGAAATAAATATCAAGAAATAGCAATTGAGAAAATACCCGGAATAAAATGGTGAGAACCCTTTCTCAATTAAGACCAGTAAAAACTCCAACACCGAAAACACAAAAGAAGATGCATAAGAAAATGGTTTTCGAAGAACTCGAGCTTGTCATCAAGATGACCATAAGCTCTAAGACTCACAAAGATAACCAACCAAGAACCAAGAAAGATGATGCAAGGATGCAATGGTTTGAGCTCTCTACGAATGATACGATCAAGCTACTCATCGAGAGCCCCCCTTGATAGAACGGAATCGATCCTATAACCCGGTCTCCCAACTACCACCATGAGACCGGTAAAATAGAAAACCTATCAAGGGCAAACCTTTGCCTTGCACATGGTCCACTTGAGCTAGATGATGACGATCTTGACTCCCTCAAGTTGGACCACCTTTCTTGATTGCATTGGCTCGATGAAGACTAGATGATTGCTCCCCCATACTCCACTATGGGTGAGCCACTCTTCGGCACATCTTCACAAGTCCATTGACACCACAATGGATGGCAAGCTTCAAGCACTTGATCTCTTCGTGATGCTCCACTTGAACTTGTTGGGGAACGTAGTAATTTCAAAAAAAATCCTACGCACACGCAAGATCATGGTGATGCACAGCAACGAGAGGGGAGAGTGTCGTCCACGTACCCTCGTAGACCATAAGCGGAAGCGTTATGAGAACGCGGTTGATGTAGTCGTACGTCTTCATGATCCGACCGATCCAAGTACCGAACGCACGACACCTCCGAGTTCAGCACACGTTCAGCTCGGTGACGTCCCACGAACTCACGATCCAGCAGAGCTTCGCGGGAGAGTTCCGTCAGCACGACGGCGTGATGACGGTGTTGATGAATCTACCGACGCAGGGCTTCGCCTAAGCACCGCTACGATATGACCGAGGTGGATT
>JAAAWM010008897.1:0-17685 GCA_036873465.1 Thinopyrum obtusiflorum
GAAAATTTAGAGATGTGTTTGTTCCATATTCATGTCTAAGGGTCTTGAATTTACGGCTCAGGGCTGTAGCGGCATTAGTTGTGTGGGCCAGTTTTGACCAAGCAGTTTGCACCACATCCATAAACCCTGGGTGAAGAACCCAAAATGATTCAAATCTGAAAATCTTACTGCATGGGATGGTGGTTTCTATATTCACCATGCAAGGAATGTGGTTGAAAACTGGTTTTCCCAAGGGTTTGACCATGGTTTTGGGGTAAACATTTGTCCAATGGAGCAACATGAGAAACCAGTCCAATTGCTCGAGTAACAGGTCTTGCTGCATATTGCTCCATGTGTAGGCCCACCCTTTGATTGGGATTTCAATTAGATTTTGTTTGCGGGTGATGTCATCGAAGGTGAACATTTCATTTGCATTGCCACCAGATTTGTTACAATTGTCGGGGGCTCGGATATAATTGAAGTCACCAAGTAAGAGCCAATCTTCATCATTGGGTATGCTAAGGTCATATGGCCAATTGGTGTAGGCTATACGGTCATCACAGGTGCAGGGGGCATATATGTTCAGCAGTGTCCAAGTCTGGGCAGATTGTGTGCTTGTAAGGCGGATGGCCTGTGCAAAATCAGCAGAGTATGGTACTTCTCCCAAGAAAACCAAGCTATTCCATATAGTAAGAATTCCGCCCGAAGCACCACGAGAAGGAACAAGCGCGAACTTATCAAAACGTTTAGGGCAGCAAGATTTAATAAACGCAAGATCAACATAAGTTTTTTTCGTCTCTTGCAGGCAAACGACCGCGCACCCACTAATAGTGATAGCATTGGATAAAGCAAGTTGTTTATCATCCAAATGTAAGCCACGAATGTTCCGGCAAAGGACATTCCAACTACGCAAAAGAGGCATGATAAAGCAGAATTAAAAGTGGGAGGAGGATGAGCCCTCATCGTTGCTTGCTGCAGGGATGTCCACGCTGGGCTCAGCTAGGAAATCTTCTTCAGATAATTCTTCCGGTGGAACAGCACAGCGTGAGACACCATTGTTCTGCATCACAGGGGTCGGAGTAGGAGGTGGTATTGCAACCTGAGTAGAGCCAAGTTCCATCGAGGCGGCCGAGCTGTCCTGTACTGCAGAGGGTACCAGCTGTGGCTTCACTTTAGACTGTGTAGCACGGGTGTCAGAGATATGTGGAGCTTTAAAGCCATTGTATTTATTGGAGCGATTGGTGGTTATGGGGGCCTGGGCTTTCTGGCGCCGCCCACACGGCCTGGCCGTTCCAGCTGTATGAAGCAAGGCAATTTGACCCGGCCCAATTCCAGAGCTACCTGAATCCTGGCCCAGAACATTTGAGATAGGGTTGGGCGCCAAAGCAAGAGCTTCAGACTGCTCTTGATCAGGGGTAGGAATAGCAGAGTTCAGTTCGGTTGAAACTGGGTTCAGAGTAACACTAGAGTCTGTCAGAGCATTATCATCATCAACCTCTGTTATAATGACCTGGGAACAAGTTGGCTGAGCATTGTGTTTAATGTTGGTCCTGAAATTCACCTGAGTAACAGAATTCTCCATAGCAATCTCAAAGCTAATAGGTGGTGGGGAACCCTTGTCTGCTTCAGCCTTTTCATGCTTTGGTAACAGGACATCACCTGAGACATTGCAGGCATATGTGAATCGTTGGGGATCCAGGCTATCACTCAGATTCTTGACCTCTTTGGTCAAATCTGACTTGGCATCATGATTATCAAAGAAATATTCTGTAGTTTCTTCAGCCATGCTTTCATTGCCTTTGTCGTTCTCTGATGTTGTATTTTCATTGACCGCTCTCTGGAACTTCAAAAAAGGTTTGATCAGGACATGTGTAAAATCTTGGGAATCAGGTTCTAGAAGGCTGTTAAGTTTATTGCTGACGGGGCCTTGAGGACCAAGATCAACCGGTAAATCCTTCAAACAAAATCTGTTGGACTTTGGATTCTTCCTGTAGTACAACCTCAGATCCTCAATAATCAATAATTGATCTTCAACTTCTGGCCCAAAGTTTTTTTCAACACCTTTTGGTTCATCCTCCTTTGACTTCCCACGTTTTTCCAGAGCTTCCAAAGTCCATTTGCTGGGACTTATATCCACCATTATGTCAAATGCTTCCACTGTACGACCGGCCCAGTTTTGGGCATCACCAAGAAGTGGTGTACCCATCCTGTTGACACCACCAATGAAAGTAGTGTCTATCTTGTGAAAGAGCACATCTGATCTTCCGGCTTCGGGAATATGGACAATGAAATGCTCTCCGGCTATTCGAATTTCAGCTTCTGTAAACTTTTGTTTGCCTTCAAGATGTTTATACATAGTGTTGAAAGAGTTTTGTAAACCCATGATGCCAAGAAGACATTGGGCAGCATAGAGATAAGATCCTTTCCAAGGTAGCATTTCAGCATCTTCAATGTACATCGGCAATTGACTTCTAATCTCCTTCTTGCGTTCCTTGGACATGCCTTCAGAAATTTCTGTTTTGTTCTCTTGGATTCTCTTGTCCTTGGGCAAGCTCCTTGTTATATATCCTGTGAGATATCCTGTTGGGCAGTCAATAACCAGGCACATCCAGTTCCCATGGAAATGGACATACACCAGAAAATTCCCTGACTTCGGCAGCTTGCAGCTCTGCCTCTCTTCATGGCCGAAGTAGAACCGCTCGTCCGTGGTATTGAAACACCAGAGACGATACCTGAAGACTGTCATACGCCAGGTAGAACGTGCGGTGGTAGCGTCGTCTAGATTCAGCACTGAATAATTCTGTTGACAACAAATTGAACCCAATCAGGGAAATGAATAAGTAATAATTAAAATGTGCAGACATAGATAATCATATGCAAATATTACTGTCGGAGAACCGTCTCATCACTAATAAGATGGTCACTCTCATAAACAAGCCAAGTAGCTAACCATAACAAATAACTAGCCCATGGCCACATTCTATTAGCATTAGTTGCAGGCTTGAGGGTCTGCACGGACCGCCGGCAGGAGAAGGTATTATGGACACCACTGGTGCCACTAGTTTAGTTCGCCGCCGCCGATGGCTCCTCGACCGGTCACAGAGTGCTCAAAGGTAATGCATTCTTTTCACAAAAGCAGATCTGCTAGTTTGTTTCAAAACATGTCTTGGTTCTGTATTCAATTTCACCCCGTGCTTGTTCTCTCCCGTCCATGCTTAGATGGAATTTTCCTCTGCTTCTTGCCAATTGATAGAATGAACCATACATAATTGATAGACTGAACCATAAGTAATGTATACTCTAATCTGAATAGTATGTGATCTGAATCATAGGTAACTGACAAGTCTGAACTATAGACAATGGAGACTGGTATAAATATTATGTGATCTGAACCACATGGCCTAGTCCCAGATTCTTGCAATTTTCTGTCATAGAAACTACATATAGTCAATGATTTCTTTTGCACATCAACCGTCTAACTAAATGTTACAGGACGTACTAATAGTTGATTTTATTCTAGGCAATTGAAGCAAATTCAAAAGACTAGGTTGTATCAGGATACTACAATACTACAGTCCTAAGTGTTGATCGGGGCGATCTGCAGTGTCTTTTCTCTATTCCGCGTCGTCCTGCAACGTTTGTACGATCAGGGCGATATCAAGAATGTCATGATGGCTTGCATCATTCTTCACAATATGGTAGTCGAGGGTGAAAAGAAGAGAAGGCTAATATTCTTGATTTGAACGGAGGCGGTCACATCCATTGTCCTACCATCAGTTCAATTCACTCATGGTGATATACCGGTATTCGCCCAAGTGCTACAAAGGATGCAAGAATCCGGGATCGCGCGACTCATAGAGCACTAAAATTGATTTGTTAGAGCATATATGAGAAATGTTCGGGCCAAAATGGAATACCATCAGTACTTACTCTATGCACCTCTGACTATAATTTTACATATTTTGATGGTATCTTATTGACACTTCATATATGGACTCGGTTCAAATATATTTTGTTTTGATTTATTTAAGGAATTTTAGTTGCTAATAAATACATGCCACAAATAGGCTACAAGGTTTTACATACTAGTAAGATCCTACTAGTAATTAAATGAAGAGATCTAATTTAATATGCTTATTAGCACCTCATATCCAAGCACCCATGCATGCATTGGAACCGGGCTCATACGGAGAAAATGCAAAAACAAGCAGCAACTGATGAGCATGTACCAATGTGTGCACAATTGTTGCTAGTTTCTGACACGTGTTGTTTCTGTAGTTCATCACAGGCAACAGGATATGCACTCAATCCACAATGTATGCATTGCAATGAGATGAGATGAGATGACGGGGGTGTATGTATACATTACATACAATTGCTGCTGCTCCGGTAAGTGGCGGCGTCCTCTCGAAAGTGACCTTATTCTCGAGGTTGTTGGAGGCCACGGCTGCGCCGGCTTGGGAACGGGAGCCCCTGTTCTTCTCCCCCCTCCCGCCTGCCGTCCCTCTGCCGCCTCTCCTCCCCTTGTCGTGGGGGGGGGGGGGGGGGGGGGGGGGGGGGGGGGGGGGGGGGGGGGGGGGGGGGGGGGGGGGGGGGGGGGGGGGGGGGGGGGGGGGGGGGGGGGGGGGGGGGGGGGGGGGGGGGGGGGGGGGGGGGGGGGGGGGGGGGGGGGGGGGGGGGGGGGGGGGGGGGGGGGGGGGGGGGGGGGGGGGGGGGGGGGGGGGGGGGGGGGGGGGGGGGGGGGGGGGGGGGGGGGGGGGGGGGGGGGGGGGGGGGGGGGGGGGGGGGGGGGGGGGGGGGGGGGGGGGGGGGGGGGGGGGGGGGGGGGGGGGGGGGGGGGGGGGGGGGGGGGGGGGGGGGGGGGGGGGGGGGGGGGGGGGGGGGGGGGGGGGGGGGGGGGGGGGGGGGGGGGGGGGGGGGGGGGGGGGGGGGGGGGGGGGGGGGGGGGGGGGGGGGGGGGGGGGGGGGGGGGGGGGGGGGGGGGGGGGGGGGGGGGGGGGGGGGGGGGGGGGGGGGGGGGGGGGGGGGGGGGGGGGGGGGGGGGGGGGGGGGGGGGGGGGGGGGGGGGGGGGGGGGGGGGGGGGGGGGGGGGGGGGGGGGGGGGGGGGGGGGGGGGGGGGGGGGGGGGGGGGGGGGGGGGGGGGGGGGGGGGGGGGGGGGGGGGGGGGGGGGGGGGGGGGGGGGGGGGGGGGGGGGGGGGGGGGGGGGGGGGGGGGGGGGGGGGGGGGGGGGGGGGGGGGGGGGGGGGGGGGGGGGGGGGGGGGGGGGGGGGGGGGGGGGGGGGGGGGGGGGGGGGGGGGGGGGGGGGGGGGGGGGGGGGGGGGGGGGGGGGGGGGGGGGGGGGGGGGGGGGGGGGGGGGGGGGGGGGGGGGGGGGGGGGGGGGGGGGGGGGGGGGGGGGGGGGGGGGGGGGGGGGGGGGGGGGGGGGGGGGGGGGGGGGGGGGGGGGGGGGGGGGGGGGGGGGGGGGGGGGGGGGGGGGGGGGGGGGGGGGGGGGGGGGGGGGGGGGGGGGGGGGGGGGGGGGGGGGGGGGGGGGGGGGGGGGGGGGGGGGGGGGGGGGGGGGGGGGGGGGGGGGGGGGGGGGGGGGGGGGGGGGGGGGGGGGGGGGGGGGGGGGGGGGGGGGGGGGGGGGGGGGGGGGGGGGGGGGGGGGGGGGGGGGGGGGGGGGGGGGGGGGGGGGGGGGGGGGGGGGGGGGGGGGGGGGGGGGGGGGGGGGGGGGGGGGGGGGGGGGGGGGGGGGGGGGGGGGGGGGGGGGGGGGGGGGGGGGGGGGGGGGGGGGGGGGGGGGGGGGGGGGGGGGGGGGGGGGGGGGGGGGGGGGGGGGGGGGGGGGGGGGGGGGGGGGGGGGGGGGGGGGGGGGGGGGGGGGGGGGGGGGGGGGGGGGGGGGGGGGGGGGGGGGGGGGGGGGGGGGGGGGGGGGGGGGGGGGGGGGGGGGGGGGGGGGGGGGGGGGGGGGGGGGGGGGGGGGGGGGGGGGGGGGGGGGGGGGGGGGGGGGGGGGGGGGGGGGGGGGGGGGGGGGGGGGGGGGGGGGGGGGGGGGGGGGGGGGGGGGGGGGGGGGGGGGGGGGGGGGGGGGGGGGGGGGGGGGGGGGGGGGGGGGGGGGGGGGGGGGGGGGGGGGGGGGGGGGGGGGGGGGGGGGGGGGGGGGGGGGGGGGGGGGGGGGGGGGGGGGGGGGGGGGGGGGGGGGGGGGGGGGGGGGGGGGGGGGGGGGGGGGGGGGGGGGGGGGGGGGGGGGGGGGGGGGGGGGGGGGGGGGGGGGGGGGGGGGGGGGGGGGGGGGGGGGGGGGGGGGGGGGGGGGGGGGGGGGGGGGGGGGGGGGGGGGGGGGGGGGGGGGGGGGGGGGGGGGGGGGGGGGGGGGGGGGGGGGGGGGGGGGGGGGGGGGGGGGGGGGGGGGGGGGGGGGGGGGGGGGGGGGGGGGGGGGGGGGGGGGGGGGGGGGGGGGGGGGGGGGGGGGGGGGGGGGGGGGGGGGGGGGGGGGGGGGGGGGGGGGGGGGGGGGGGGGGGGGGGGGGGGGGGGGGGGGGGGGGGGGGGGGGGGGGGGGGGGGGGGGGGGGGGGGGGGGGGGGGGGGGGGGGGGGGGGGGGGGGGGGGGGGGGGGGGGGGGGGGGGGGGGGGGGGGGGGGGGGGGGGGGGGGGGGGGGGGGGGGGGGGGGGGGGGGGGGGGGGGGGGGGGGGGGGGGGGGGGGGGGGGGGGGGGGGGGGGGGGGGGGGGGGGGGGGGGGGGGGGGGGGGGGGGGGGGGGGGGGGGGGGGGGGGGGGGGGGGGGGGGGGGGGGGGGGGGGGGGGGGGGGGGGGGGGGGGGGGGGGGGGGGGGGGGGGGGGGGGGGGGGGGGGGGGGGGGGGGGGGGGGGGGGGGGGGGGGGGGGGGGGGGGGGGGGGGGGGGGGGGGGGGGGGGGGGGGGGGGGGGGGGGGGGGGGGGGGGGGGGGGGGGGGGGGGGGGGGGGGGGGGGGGGGGGGGGGGGGGGGGGGGGGGGGGGGGGGGGGGGGGGGGGGGGGGGGGGGGGGGGGGGGGGGGGGGGGGGGGGGGGGGGGGGGGGGGGGGGGGGGGGGGGGGGGGGGGGGGGGGGGGGGGGGGGGGGGGGGGGGGGGGGGGGGGGGGGGGGGGGGGGGGGGGGGGGGGGGGGGGGGGGGGGGGGGGGGGGGGGGGGGGGGGGGGGGGGGGGGGGGGGGGGGGGGGGGGGGGGGGGGGGGGGGGGGGGGGGGGGGGGGGGGGGGGGGGGGGGGGGGGGGGGGGGGGGGGGGGGGGGGGGGGGGGGGGGGGGGGGGGGGGGGGGGGGGGGGGGGGGGGGGGGGGGGGGGGGGGGGGGGGGGGGGGGGGGGGGGGGGGGGGGGGGGGGGGGGGGGGGGGGGGGGGGGGGGGGGGGGGGGGGGGGGGGGGGGGGGGGGGGGGGGGGGGGGGGGGGGGGGGGGGGGGGGGGGGGGGGGGGGGGGGGGGGGGGGGGGGGGGGGGGGGGGGGGGGGGGGGGGGGGGGGGGGGGGGGGGGGGGGGGGGGGGGGGGGGGGGGGGGGGGGGGGGGGGGGGGGGGGGGGGGGGGGGGGGGGGGGGGGGGGGGGGGGGGGGGGGGGGGGGGGGGGGGGGGGGGGGGGGGGGGGGGGGGGGGGGGGGGGGGGGGGGGGGGGGGGGGGGGGGGGGGGGGGGGGGGGGGGGGGGGGGGGGGGGGGGGGGGGGGGGGGGGGGGGGGGGGGGGGGGGGGGGGGGGGGGGGGGGGGGGGGGGGGGGGGGGGGGGGGGGGGGGGGGGGGGGGGGGGGGGGGGGGGGGGGGGGGGGGGGGGGGGGGGGGGGGGGGGGGGGGGGGGGGGGGGGGGGGGGGGGGGGGGGGGGGGGGGGGGGGGGGGGGGGGGGGGGGGGGGGGGGGGGGGGGGGGGGGGGGGGGGGGGGGGGGGGGGGGGGGGGGGGGGGGGGGGGGGGGGGGGGGGGGGGGGGGGGGGGGGGGGGGGGGGGGGGGGGGGGGGGGGGGGGGGGGGGGGGGGGGGGGGGGGGGGGGGGGGGGGGGGGGGGGGGGGGGGGGGGGGGGGGGGGGGGGGGGGGGGGGGGGGGGGGGGGGGGGGGGGGGGGGGGGGGGGGGGGGGGGGGGGGGGGGGGGGGGGGGGGGGGGGGGGGGGGGGGGGGGGGGGGGGGGGGGGGGGGGGGGGGGGGGGGGGGGGGGGGGGGGGGGGGGGGGGGGGGGGGGGGGGGGGGGGGGGGGGGGGGGGGGGGGGGGGGGGGGGGGGGGGGGGGGGGGGGGGGGGGGGGGGGGGGGGGGGGGGGGGGGGGGGGGGGGGGGGGGGGGGGGGGGGGGGGGGGGGGGGGGGGGGGGGGGGGGGGGGGGGGGGGGGGGGGGGGGGGGGGGGGGGGGGGGGGGGGGGGGGGGGGGGGGGGGGGGGGGGGGGGGGGGGGGGGGGGGGGGGGGGGGGGGGGGGGGGGGGGGGGGGGGGGGGGGGGGGGGGGGGGGGGGGGGGGGGGGGGGGGGGGGGGGGGGGGGGGGGGGGGGGGGGGGGGGGGGGGGGGGGGGGGGGGGGGGGGGGGGGGGGGGGGGGGGGGGGGGGGGGGGGGGGGGGGGGGGGGGGGGGGGGGGGGGGGGGGGGGGGGGGGGGGGGGGGGGGGGGGGGGGGGGGGGGGGGGGGGGGGGGGGGGGGGGGGGGGGGGGGGGGGGGGGGGGGGGGGGGGGGGGGGGGGGGGGGGGGGGGGGGGGGGGGGGGGGGGGGGGGGGGGGGGGGGGGGGGGGGGGGGGGGGGGGGGGGGGGGGGGGGGGGGGGGGGGGGGGGGGGGGGGGGGGGGGGGGGGGGGGGGGGGGGGGGGGGGCTGAAGAGAAAATTCGTGAGGAGGCCCGGCTGCGGTGTGTTGTAGAAGAGTTGGAAGAGAAGAAGAATACTAAAGCAAAGCAGCGGTCTCATGTCTCGTGGTTGAAGGATGGCAACAGGAACACCAAATATTTCATGGCGGTTGCCTCGTCGAGGAGAAAAAAGAACAGGGTGAAGGGGTTGAGACGAGAGGATGGTTCGGAAGTGAAGGAGGGAGAGGAGATGACTAACTATGTTTGCTCCTTTTTTCAGGAACTCTTTACATCACAGGCAGGAACCGTGTTAATGAGCTTATTAATAAAGTTCATCCGCGGATCACTGCTGGTATGCATGCAATACTTGATGCGGAGTTCTCTCGGGAGGAGGTAAAGGTTGCGCTGGATCATATCGGAGATCTAAAGGCGCCGGGGCCGGATGGCATGCCCTCCATTGTGTATAGAAGGCATTGGCATATTATGGGGGACGGCATTGTGGAAGAGGTACTTGCGGTTCTCAATGGAGGGACAATTCCTGAAGGTTGGAACGATACAGTTGTTGTGTTGATACCCAAGGTGAAGGAACCGAGCAGAATCAAAGACTTGAGGCCAATCAGCCTTTGCAATGTCATTTACAAGTTGGTGTCTAAGGTGATCGCTAACCGGTTGAAACTTATCCTTTCGGAAATAATTTCGGACAACCAGAGTGCCTTTGTCCCGGGGAGGCTAATTACGGATAATGTGTTGATTGCATATGAGCTGTCAAACTTCTTATTGAACAAGAAGAAGGGCAAGGAAGGGTACGCGGCAGTGAAGGCAGGTATAAGCAAAGCGTATGATCGCGTTGAGTGGAACTTCCTGGCTGCTATGTTGAGAAAGATGGGGTTTAGGAGACAATGGGTGGATCTAATTATGAAGTGTGTCACTTCTGTTACATATCAAATTAAGATAAATGGTGCACTAACAGAAAGATTCAGCCCATCTTGTGGGCTACGCCAAGGCGACCCGCTGTCACCATACCTCTTTGTTATCTGCGCGGAGGGGCTCTCGGCGTTGCTGCATGATGCTGAGTTATCAGGGAGGATTAGTGGGCAAACCAACAAGAAGCGGCTGCACTAAGGGACGTCCTTGATCTATATGAGAATTGCTCTGGCCAATGCGTTAATGTTGAAAAATCTGCCATTATGTTCAGTCCTAATACACGGGTAGAGGTGAGAAGCGAGGTTAGGAATACTTTGCTGATCCATAGTGAAGCCTGGAATGAGAAGTATCTTGGATTACCAGTGCATGTGGGTAAATCCAGAAGGAAGGCCTTTGCATACGTTAAGGGAGCGATTGCTGGACGTGTGTACGGCTGGGAGGAGAAGCTAATTGCAAAAGTCGGAAAGGAAACGTTAGTCAAGGCAGTAGCACAAGCCATCCCAACCTTCGCTATGTCGTGCTTTTACTTGACTAAAACTTTTTGTGAGGAGATTAGTTCCCTGATTGGTAAATACTGGTGGAGCCAACAAGATAAAGAGAACACGATCCACTGGATAGGGTGGGAGAAGCTCACCAAGTCCAAATCGCACGGAGGGCTAGGATTCCGGGATATGCACAGCTTTAACATCGCAATGCTGTCTAGGCAGATTTGGAGACTGATCCAGAATCCGGACTCCCTGTGCGCCAGGGTTCTTAAGGCTCGGTATTTCCCTCATTGTCACGTTCTGGAGGCGACACCAAAGGTTGGCATCTCCTATTCTTGGCGCAGCCTACTCCATGGTCTGAAGCTCGTACAGGAGGGGTACATTTGGCGCATCGGAGATGGCTTGTCCGTTAGAATTTGGACTGATCCCTGAATCCCACGTCCGTGGTCGCGGCGAGTCATTACACCCAGGCGAGGAAACTTGCTGGAGTATGTCAGCGATCTTATTGATCCGTGCTCAGGGGATGGGACGAACGTCTAGTGCGAGAAACTTTTTGGCCGGACGACGTACGACATATTTTGCAGATACCGTTGAGGGAAGGAGTGCAAGACTTCATAGCTTGGCAGTATGACAGCAAGGGTCTGCATTCGGTCAAGAGCGCATATAAGCTGCATGTTCAGCTGGGGAAACAGGAGAATCAGGGGGCGTGGGGTCTAGCACGTCTATGGCAGGAAATCTGAATAGCTGCAGTGATAATTCTTGGAAGCGTCTATGGAAACTGCCGTGCCCGAGGAACATCCAGATGTTTGCATGGAGATTAAAACACGAGTCCTTGGCGCTGCGTACTAACCTGTTAAAGAGAGGCATTCCAGTTGATGACACAAAGCGCTTGTTCTGTGGACGTGCTGACGAGGACGGGGCTCACCTGTTCATTAAGTGCAAATCAGTGAAAGTAGTCTGGAGAGATCTTGCTCTCGAACAAGAAAGAATGGAGTTGGAGAAAATTACGTCAGTGCACGCTATGCTAGATTATTTATGGGGGCTGAATGAGAAGAAGCGTTTGCTTATCCTAACCTTTTGGTGGCATTGGTGGAGCTGCAGAAACAAACTAAGGGAAGGGGAGCTTCCTATGGCGGCTACAGAGGTGGCTAGAAGAACTAGATGCAATGTCCTGGAGTACATGCAGATTTTTGCTCCCAGCACCAAGACCATATGCAGAGACCAATGGCGGGCACCAGTTGAGGACATGATAAAAATTAACCTCGATGGTTCACTTGTTCCGGGTGAGAATCATGCTGGTTGGGGAGTGGTCGCCAGGTCTACGGACGGCGCCATAGTCTGTGCTCGTGCTGGACGGCACGAAAATGTTCAGGATGCGTTTGCTGCTGAATCAATTGCAATGCATCAGGCTGTGTCGCTTGCTGCTGATTTTGGTATGCTAAGGGTGGCCTTTGAGACCGATTCTAAGTTGTTGCAGGAGGCGTTGGACCTCACTAAGGTGGACTCGTCCGCATCTGCGGCCACCATCGAAGACACGAAGTTTCAACTGAAGTTGTGCTTCTCAAAATATGATATTTCTCTTTGTCGTCGTACTGCTAATTCTGTAGCTCATGAACTGGCAAATTTGGGTCGTTTGTATTCCTCGAACCTCTATGTTGAGTGGGAGTCTGACATTCCAGCCCATGTGGCTGATTGTGCTTTGGGCAATTTGCCCCAGCACCGTTAAGTTATAAAAGCTATGCTTTGCTTTCAAAAAAAAAGTCTTAGGGGAAGGGCTAGGTGCAAAAAAGTTTAATCCCTCAAATTTTGAGGGATTACATTTTAGGGGAAGACTAGAGTTGCTCTAACATGGTACAAAACATTTCCAGCTCTGTTCCAACTTCTGTTTTATCATGAAAACAAGAGAACTTGTGCAAGCTCGGAAAAAAAATAGATAATAAATTTTACTTCGATTCAATCAGCAAATACACCAGCTAAATCAGCCCAGTATAATAAACACTTGATTTGAACTAAACAGGCTACTATTTTTCCACTTGTCAAGGTATCTTGATCTACACAGTAACATAACATGCAAACAAATTATAAGGATGTATCCAAATTATAAGGAAAATAGTGGAGCTAAGAAGATAACAGAGGAAATGCACTTGGAACACGTTTGGGTTTCCACCAGTCATATTACAAGGATAGGCCACATAAAAGTCAAGAAATTTTCTCTAGTTTTCATGAGCTTCAGGCTATAAAAATTAGTACTTCTGATGTCTGCCTAAGAGGGCTTAAGAAGACAAATTCAGCTGCTACTTATATACAATACCAAGAAAAGCAACAACACTTTTCCATGAGCTTCAGGCTTTCAGCCAATGGCTACACTGTGAGAATGCTGGAGCTGAGCTTCACTGACAATCCTTTGGAGCAAATATCACCCTCACGAAGAACTGGCCATACTCAAAGACTGAGTCATCAGGAGAAATAACAGCTCCGACATGTTCGTCTTGAAAAGTCCACTGGAACACTGAACCGTTCACTTCTAAAAAAACATGAAGTTCTTCATTTGCTTTCACTGCAACAATATGCTGGAATATTTTTTCGTGACCAAATAATTTGTCATCAAACAGCACAACTCCACGATGAGGATAGTCATCATATCCGGTGCTAAAAGCAGTGAACCTCACATGGTGAGGATGGTCCACCTTTGCATATACTTGTATTACAGCCTCGACACTTTCTGAAAGGACTTTGTATTTTAAGTCCAAATTGCAATTATCACCAGAAATTCGTGAATAAAACATGACATTAGCTTCAGCATGGACATCAATCTCAGCGTAGGCAGAAAGTAGTTGCTTGTCATCTGATTCATCCCCTTCCTTCTTTACCCAAAGATCAACTTCTACTAAAGCCTTATCCGATACATACATTCCTCGACAAGGGCTACAAAGTGGTACGACAAAAGAATCCTACAATTTAACAGCTTGTTAGAACTAATAAGCAATATCCACTTCCACATGCATTAGCAAGTATCAACACAACAAATTCAAAGATATACATGCTCATGTTCAAATTAACTAGTGAGTGATACTCACTCCATCTTGTTTACATTTGTTTGCATATGCAAGACATGCATGCGACTTTAATGCAATTGTGTTCTTTTTACCCTGATTTATCTTGTCAGTTGCTCAACATTATCACATATTAGACTACATCATCACTAGGGATCTCATAATCATTACCCTATGCCCCTCTACTATCTAGCTGATTGGGAGTTATAACCGTCTTAATAGCACATGCGTAATCAAAAGGCGACAAAGAAATAGAGTAGATGTCTATGTAAAGTGGGGGGGGGGGGGGGGGGGGGGGGGGGGGGGGGGGGGGGGGGGGGGGGGGGGGGGGGGGGGGGGGGGGGGGGGGGGGGGGGGGGGGGGGGGGGGGGGGGGGGGGGGGGGGGGGGGGGGGGGGGGGGGGGGGGGGGGGGGGGGGGGGGGGGGGGGGGGGGGGGGGGGGGGGGGGGGGGGGGGGGGGGGGGGGGGGGGGGGGGGGGGGGGGGGGGGGGGGGGGGGGGGGGGGGGGGGGGGGGGGGGGGGGGGGGGGGGGGGGGGGGGGGGGGGGGGGGGGGGGGGGGGGGGGGGGGGGGGGGGGGGGGGGGGGGGGGGGGGGGGGGGGGGGGGGGGGGGGGGGGGGGGGGGGGGGGGGGGGGGGGGGGGGGGGGGGGGGGGGGGGGGGGGGGGGGGGGGGGGGGGGGGGGGGGGGGGGGGGGGGGGGGGGGGGGGGGGGGGGGGGGGGGGGGGGGGGGGGGGGGGGGGGGGGGGGGGGGGGGGGGGGGGGGGGGGGGGGGGGGGGGGGGGGGGGGGGGGGGGGGGGGGGGGGGGGGGGGGGGGGGGGGGGGGGGGGGGGGGGGGGGGGGGGGGGGGGGGGGGGGGGGGGGGGGGGGGGGGGGGGGGGGGGGGGGGGGGGGGGGGGGGGGGGGGGGGGGGGGGGGGGGGGGGGGGGGGGGGGGGGGGGGGGGGGGGGGGGGGGGGGGGGGGGGGGGGGGGGGGGGGGGGGGGGGGGGGGGGGGGGGGGGGGGGGGGGGGGGGGGGGGGGGGGGGGGGGGGGGGGGGGGGGGGGGGGGGGGGGGGGGGGGGGGGGGGGGGGGGGGGGGGGGGGGGGGGGGGGGGGGGGGGGGGGGGGGGGGGGGGGGGGGGGGGGGGGGGGGGGGGGGGGGGGGGGGGGGGGGGGGGGGGGGGGGGGGGGGGGGGGGGGGGGGGGGGGGGGGGGGGGGGGGGGGGGGGGGGGGGGGGGGGGGGGGGGGGGGGGGGGGGGGGGGGGGGGGGGGGGGGGGGGGGGGGGGGGGGGGGGGGGGGGGGGGGGGGGGGGGGGGGGGGGGGGGGGGGGGGGGGGGGGGGGGGGGGGGGGGGGGGGGGGGGGGGGGGGGGGGGGGGGGGGGGGGGGGGGGGGGGGGGGGGGGGGGGGGGGGGGGGGGGGGGGGGGGGGGGGGGGGGGGGGGGGGGGGGGGGGGGGGGGGGGGGGGGGGGGGGGGGGGGGGGGGGGGGGGGGGGGGGGGGGGGGGGGGGGGGGGGGGGGGGGGGGGGGGGGGGGGGGGGGGGGGGGGGGGGGGGGGGGGGGGGGGGGGGGGGGGGGGGGGGGGGGGGGGGGGGGGGGGGGGGGGGGGGGGGGGGGGGGGGGGGGGGGGGGGGGGGGGGGGGGGGGGGGGGGGGGGGGGGGGGGGGGGGGGGGGGGGGGGGGGGGGGGGGGGGGGGGGGGGGGGGGGGGGGGGGGGGGGGGGGGGGGGGGGGGGGGGGGGGGGGGGGGGGGGGGGGGGGGGGGGGGGGGGGGGGGGGGGGGGGGGGGGGGGGGGGGGGGGGGGGGGGGGGGGGGGGGGGGGGGGGGGGGGGGGGGGGGGGGGGGGGGGGGGGGGGGGGGGGGGGGGGGGGGGGGGGGGGGGGGGGGGGGGGGGGGGGGGGGGGGGGGGGGGGGGGGGGGGGGGGGGGGGGGGGGGGGGGGGGGGGGGAAATTGGGACGTTTTTTTTCTTTTTTCTTTCTTTCGAGGTAGTACATGAAAGGGCCCAAGGCCCGGCCCGGTTGCTCAATCAATCTATCTGCTTATGGACACCTGATGAGTGAAATCAAGCATCACTTGACATTACTAGAGTTTACTCATGTGAAATTAGTCTGTGATCAAAATAGAATAGCTCATAATCTAGCTAATATTGGTTGTTTTGGAGGTAATACCGCTTGTTGGTTGGCATCTCCAACAGCAAGCCTAAAATTTGGATATCTCAAAACGGTTTTAAACTAGATGACACCTCTCCCGTTGTTGCGGAAATCTGTTGCAATATATTTCTAGAGATTTCATTTTATGAAACATGAATATTGGAAATGAACTAAGACAAAAAAATGCATATCCTATATACTTAAGAAGTTCACCCCACTACTATATTTATCTCTACATGAAGTCTATCCACATCATCAAGTGGGCCATCTGTGCCACATGAGCAACTGTACAACATGCATAATGACACAGTGTGTTTGGTAAGCAACAAAACGTGAACCGTCCCCGCTTCCAACTTTCCATGTAGACCCATCTGCCATCGTCCACACAATTACTCCTCGTCGATTAGTTCTGCCGGCCTCTACGTCTTCTTCACCAAATCGTTTCTTTTTCGGGGGGGGGGGGGGGGGGGGGGGGGGGGGGGGGGGGGGGGGGGGGGGGGGGGGGGGGGGGGGGGGGGGGGGGGGGGGGGGGGGGGGGGGGGGGGGGGGGGGGGGGGGGGGGGGGGGGGGGGGGGGGGGGGGGGGGGGGGGGGGGGGGGGGGGGGGGGGGGGGGGGGGGGGGGGGGGGGGGGGGGGGGGGGGGGGGGGGGGGGGGGGGGGGGGGGGGGGGGGGGGGGGGGGGGGGGGGGGGGGGGGGGGGGGGGGGGGGGGGGGGGGGGGGGGGGGGGGGGGGGGGGGGGGGGGGGGGGGGGGGGGGGGGGGGGGGGGGGGGGGGGGGGGGGGGGGGGGGGGGGGGGGGGGGGGGGGGGGGGGGGGGGGGGGGGGGGGGGGGGGGGGGGGGGGGGGGGGGGGGGGGGGGGGGGGGGGGGGGGGGGGGGGGGGGGGGGGGGGGGGGGGGGGGGGGGGGGGGGGGGGGGGGGGGGGGGGGGGGGGGGGGGGGGGGGGGGGGGGGGGGGGGGGGGGGGGGGGGGGGGGGGGGGGGGGGGGGGGGGGGGGGGGGGGGGGGGGGGGGGGGGGGGGGGGGGGGGGGGGGGGGGGGGGGGGGGGGGGGGGGGGGGGGGGGGGGGGGGGGGGGGGGGGGGGGGGGGGGGGGGGGGGGGGGGGGGGGGGGGGGGGGGGGGGGGGGGGGGGGGGGGGGGGGGGGGGGGGGGGGGGGGGGGGGGGGGGGGGGGGGGGGGGGGGGGGGGGGGGGGGGGGGGGGGGGGGGGGGGGGGGGGGGGGGGGGGGGGGGGGGGGGGGGGGGGGGGGGGGGGGGGGGGGGGGGGGGGGGGGGGGGGGGGGGGGGGGGGGGGGGGGGGGGGGGGGGGGGGGGGGGGGGGGGGGGGGGGGGGGGGGGGGGGGGGGGGGGGGGGGGGGGGGGGGGGGGGGGGGGGGGGGGGGGGGGGGGGGGGGGGGGGGGGGGGGGGGGGGGGGGGGGGGGGGGGGGGGGGGGGGGGGGGGGGGGGGGGGGGGGGGGGGGGGGGGGGGGGGGGGGGGCAAGTTGGTATCAGAGCAACCTCAGGCAAACTCGATGGGTCGAAATCACTAGTAGAAAACGGGCCATTAGCACCGGTTTGTAAGGGCCTTTAGTGCCGGTTATGGAACCGGCACTAACGTTTCGGCACTAAAGCCCCCCCCCCCTTTAGTACCGGTTCAGCATGAACCGGTGTTAAAGGGGAACCACGTGGCACGAGCCAGCTCCGGGGGCTGGGGAGCCCTTTAGTACCGGTTGGTAACACCAACCGGTACTAAATGGTTGTGGGTTTTTGTTTTATTTTGTATTTTTCAATTAAATTTGTGTTATCAATTTAATTTAGGATTGTTTTACGTTATAATGAGTTGTAGTCGTCATCATCATCATCATCATCGCATATTAATAAATAAATAAACTCTAGCTAGCTAAAAATCATCATAGTTGTCTAATTACCACTATTTAATCATCATAGTCATTACCGCGCTAGCTATCTAATCATCATCAACGCTGGCTAGCTTAAAGAGGAAACATTCACTTTGTAACAGAAGCAAAGATATCATCAAGTTCAACATAATCGTCACCAAGATCGAAGTTCAGGACACGGACATGAGACAAGTACTAATTAAGAGCATGAACTAGTAGCTACTGATCCTGCTGCTCCCTCTCAGGTAGAATAGCATAGAACATGTATAGCTCTCCTGATTCATCATACTGGAGCATGCAGATGAATTTGTCTCCTAATCTTGGGTTGTGCTTCACCTTACTGCCCCCTAGTACTTCTCTGCGATCGTTAACAATTTTGCTCCAATCTTTCACTATTAAGCATTCTTCGCTTTCAGAAATCCTGAATGCACTCATGTGCAATGTAGGAAATCTTGGTCGTAAGCTAACCATTGACATGCGA
>JAAAWM010008898.1:0-17698 GCA_036873465.1 Thinopyrum obtusiflorum
TTATATGTGGATGACATATTGTTGATTGGAAATGATGTAGAATTTCTGGATACAATTGGGTACACCTTCCACCACATATCCGAATGCAAGATTTTTGTTGCCAAGAATGGAAACTTTCTAGAGAAGGAGTTTCTCTCGAAAGAAGTGAGTGGGAGGAAAGTAGAACTTGATGAGGTAATAGTACCTTCTCTCGAATTGGAAAGTAGCTCATCACAGAAAACCGTTCCCGTGATGCCTACACCAACTAGAGAGGAAGCTAATGATGATGATCATGAAACTTCAGATCAAGTTACTACCGAACCTCGTAGGTCAACCAGAGCACGTTCCGCACCAGAGTGGTACGGTAATCCTGTTCCGGAAGTCATGTTACTAGACCATGACGAACCTACGAACTATGAAGAAGCTATGATGAGCCCAGATTCCAATAAATGGCTTGAGGCCATGAAATCTGAGATAGGATCCATGTATGAATAAATGGATCTTCAAGAAGAAGACTGACGCTGATGGTAATGTTACTGTCTACAAAGCTCGACTTGTCGCGAAAGGTTTTTAACAAGTTCAAGGAGTTGACTACGATGAGACTTTCTCACCCGTAGTGATGCTTAAGTCTGTCCGACTCATGTTAGTAATTGCCGCATTTTATGATTATGAAATCTGGCAAATGAACGTCAAAACTGCATTCCTTAATGGATTTCTTAAAGAAGAGTTGTATATGATGCAACTAGAAGGTTTTGTCGATCCTAAAGGTGCTAACAAAGTGTGCAAGCTCCCGCGATCCATCTATGGACTGGTGCAAGCATCTCGGAGTTGGAATATATGCTTTGGGGGGGGGGGGGGGGGGGGGGGGGGGGGGGGGGGGGGGGGGGGGGGGGGGGGGGGGGGGGGGGGGGGGGGGGGGGGGGGGGGGGGGGGGGGGGGGGGGGGGGGGGGGGGGGGGGGGGGGGGGGGGGGGGGGGGGGGGGGGGGGGGGGGGGGGGGGGGGGGGGGGGGGGGGGGGGGGGGGGGGGGGGGGGGGGGGGGGGGGGGGGGGGGGGGGGGGGGGGGGGGGGGGGGGGGGGGGGGGGGGGGGGGGGGGGGGGGGGGGGGGGGGGGGGGGGGGGGGGGGGGGGGGGGGGGGGGGGGGGGGGGGGGGGGGGGGGGGGGGGGGGGGGGGGGGGGGGGGGTTTTGGGGTCCCGAAGCGATTTCCACAGTCGTTCAACCCCAAGGTGCGCTTACATGTCGGTCGTCAACACTCGCAGTTTTGCTCGATTCTGACCCGTTTCGTGGACTATTACTCACTATTTTGGGGTCCTGGAGTGATTTCCACGATTAACGAACCCCTGAGTGCGTTTACGTGTCGGTCATCAATAATCCTAGGTTTGTCTGATTCTGGGGGGGCGATTCTGGGCTCTTTCATGGACTATTACTGACCGTTTTGGGGTCCCAAAACGCTTTCCATGGTTGTCGAACCCAAAGGTGTGCTATGTGTTGGTCGTCAACACTCGTAGTTTGGGTCGGTTCTCGCCCGTTTCTTGGACTATACTTAGTTTTGGGGTCCCAAAGTGATTTCCACCATTGACTAACCTCGGGGTGCGTTTACGTGTGGTCATCAACACTCTCAATTTCGGCCAATTCTGGTCCGTTTCGTGCACTATTACTCACCGTTTTGGGTCCCAGAGGGATTTCCATGATTGACGATCCGGGGGGGGGGGGGGGGGGGGGGGGGGGGGGGGGGGGGGGGGGGGGGGGGGGGGGGGGGGGGGGGGGGGGGGGGGGGGGGGGGGGGGGGGGGGGGGGGGGGGGGGGGGGGGGGGGGGGGGGGGGGGGGGGGGGGGGGGGGGGGGGGGGGGGGGGGGGGGGGGGGGGGGGGGGGGGGGGGGGGGGGGGGGGGGGGGGGGGGGGGGGGGGGGGGGGGGGGGGGGGGGGGGGGGGGGGGGGGGGGGGGGGGGGGGGGGGGGGGGGGGGGGGGGGGGGGGGGGGGGGGGGGGGGGGGGGGGGGGGGGGGGGGGGGGGGGGGGGGGGGGGGGGGGGGGGGGGGGGGGGGGGGGGGGGGGGGGGGGGGGGGGGGGGGGGGGGGGGGGGGGGGGGGGGGGGGGGGGGGGGGGGGGGGGGGGGGGGGGGGGGGGGGGGGGGGGGGGGGGGGGGGGGGGGGGGGGGGGGGGGGGGGGGGGGGGGGGGGGGGGGGGGGGGGGGGGGGGGGGGGGGGGGGGGGGGGGGGGGGGGGGGGGGGGGGGGGGGGGGGGGGGGGGGGGGGGGGGGGGGGGGGGGGGGGGGGGGGGGGGGGGGGGGGGGGGGGGGGGGGGGGGGGGGGGGGGGGGGGGGGGGGGGGGGGGGGGGGGGGGGGGGGGGGGGGGGGGGGGGGGGGGGGGGGGGGGGGGGGGGGGGGGGGGGGGGGGGGGGGGGGGGGGGGGGGGGGGGGGGGGGGGGGGGGGGGGGGGGGGGGGGGGGGGGGGGGGGGGGGGGGGGGGGGGGGGGGGGGGGGGGGGGGGGGGGGGGGGGGGGGGGGGGGGGGGGGGGGGGGGGGGGGGGGGGGGGGGGGGGGGGGGGGGGGGGGGGGGGGGGGGGGGGGGGGGGGGGGGGGGGGGGGGGGGGGGGGGGGGGGGGGGGGGGGGGGGGGGGGGGGGGGGGGGGGGGGGGGGGGGGGGGGGGGGGGGGGGGGGGGGGGGGGGGGGGGGGGGGGGGGGGGGGGGGGGGGGGGGGGGGGGGGGGGGGGGGGGGGGGGGGGGGGGGGGGGGGGGGGGGGGGGGGGGGGGGGGGGGGGGGGGGGGGGGGGGGGGGGGGGGGGGGGGGGGGGGGGGGGGGGGGGGGGGGGGGGGGGGGGGGGGGGGGGGGGGGGGGGGGGGGGGGGGGGGGGGGGGGGGGGGGGGGGGGGGGGGGGGGGGGGGGGGGGGGGGGGGGGGGGGGGGGGGGGGGGGGGGGGGGGGGGGGGGGGGGGGGGGGGGGGGGGGGGGGGGGGGGGGGGGGGGGGGGGGGGGGGGGGGGGGGGGGGGGGGGGGGGGGGGGGGGGGGGGGGGGGGGGGGGGGGGGGGGGGGGGGGGGGGGGGGGGGGGGGGGGGGGGGGGGGGGGGGGGGGGGGGGGGGGGGGGGGGGGGGGGGGGGGGGGGGGGGGGGGGGGGGGGGGGGGGGGGGGGGGGGGGGGGGGGGGGGGGGGGGGGGGGGGGGGGGGGGGGGGGGGGGGGGGGGGGGGGGGGGGGGGGGGGGGGGGGGGGGGGGGGGGGGGGGGGGGGGGGGGGGGGGGGGGGGGGGGGGGGGGGGGGGGGGGGGGGGGGGGGGGGGGGGGGGGGGGGGGGGGGGGGGGGGGGGGGGGGGGGGGGGGGGGGGGGGGGGGGGGGGGGGGGGGGGGGGGGGGGGGGGGGGGGGGGGGGGGGGGGGGGGGGGGGGGGGGGGGGGGGGGGGGGGGGGGGGGGGGGGGGGGGGGGGGGGGGGGGGGGGGGGGGGGGGGGGGGGGGGGGGGGGGGGGGGGGGGGGGGGGGGGGGGGGGGGGGGGGGGGGGGGGGGGGGGGGGGGGGGGGGGGGGGGGGGGGGGGGGGGGGGGGGGGGGGGGGGGGGGGGGGGGGGGGGCTTTTGTGACAATACTGGAGCAATTGCCTTGGCGAAGTGTAACACCCCCTTGTAATAAGCCCTGTGACCTTCTGTTAATCTTGCCAAGTCATAACCATTTGCAGTGCCAAGTCACATGGGTTAAGGATCCAATTCAAATTCAATTCTGAAAATCAACTCAAATTCAAAAGTGAAATATGAAGTTGATCGAATCCTATCGGGAAAATGTTCATTAATTGGCAAATAATCCAGGAACATTTATAAAACTATCATCAAAATAGTTGGAGTTAGAAAAATGGCTCAAACAACTTGAAACAACACCAAAACAGAATATTTAAATCCATTTAAAATCATTCCAATTCCAAATGAAATCCAAATCTGTCCAAACCAGTTTTTGGTGAAGGGTAATATTGCCTTGCATTATTCGGACCAAGTTCCATATTTTACAAGAGGGCACAAATGTTCTAACTATTTCAAAAACAGCAAAGAGATAAAAAGAAATGAAAAACAGAAACAGAAAAGTAAAAGCGAGGCACTGTGCACTGGGCCTTAGTGCACAGTGCCCCGACCAACGGCCCAGCTGGCCCAGCCCAGCGCGGTCGTCCTCCTCCTCCCGCGCTGTCGTGCCCGCGCGCCGACACGGCGACGGCCGCCGCACGCGTCGCCCATCCGCCGTCGCCCGCGCGCTGTTAAGACCCCGAGCACCCTGGCTCAACCCTAGCCCCTCTCCAGCTCCTCCCCTCACTCGCCCTGCCTCCATCCTCCTCAGATCCACCGCGGCAGAACGCCACCGCCGCCGTCCCCGCTCGTCCTCGCGGCCAACGCTGTTCTCGAGCCGCACCACCACGCCTAGGCGCTTCGTCGTGCTCGTCTCCATCGACTACGCCGAGCAGAAGGAGCCGGGGAGCCCTGCAGCGAGTGGATCGAGCCGCCCCCGCACCTCTCTGCCTCAGACGAGCTTCGTCGTCTCCGGCGCCGTCTGCTGCTCCTAAGCCACCAAGGGCTTTTCGTAGCCGCTCGGTGAGCACCCATCCTTCCTCTCCAACGCTTTGCGCTGCCCACCGTCGCCCGTAGCTAGCAGCCGTCGGTGCCGTGAGCTCGCCGCCGCAGAGCACCTCGCCGTCGTGACCACAGTCACTGTCGTGCTCGTCCGAGCCCTCCATCGAGCTCCGGGAGCTCGTGCGAGTCCGGCAAGACCCCTAACACCCCTCCCCGCGCTGTGTAGCTTAGAACCCGACGAGGCCCGAACTCCGGCGCCGCTGCTTCTCGACGCCGACGACGATTCCGACGAAGCCACCACCACCGCCGGACGCGGCTCATTTGACTCGTTCGAACGCGCCCTCGCGCGCGCAAAATAGACGCCCGTAGGCGAAATCCGACGAGGCCCGAGGCCTCCGCCGCGTTCTGGCGTCGTCGCCGGCGAGCCGCCGGTCACCGGCCGACGTGGCACACCTGGGGCCGCCCCTGGGTCACTGCCAGTTGGCCCCCTGGCCCCAGTTGGCCCAGTTGACTGGGTCAACGTGCTGACTGGGCGCAGCCCAGCCACTGACATGTGGGCCCCACGATTAATCAATCTAATAACCAAATTAAATAAATAAAAACAAATCAGTAATACTAATGTTCCACTGACAGGTGGGCCCATCCCCTAATTAACCCTAACAGTTAAGTTAACTCGCTGTTACAGAGACTGACATGTGGGTCCCACTGGACCCACATGTCAGGTTTGACTCTGGTCAGCCGCCTGTTGATTGCTGACGTCACAGAGACATCATGCTGATGTCATAATGTTTTTTTTCTGTTAATATAAATAAATTCCAGAAATTCAAATAAACTTAAAAAATTCATAACTTTTAAACCGTAGCTCAGATCGAAAAACTTAAAACATGAAAGTTGCTCAGAACGACGAGACAAATCTGATTGTGCCATCTGTTTCATTATCAGACCCCCCTACATAGAAGAACTCGTAACTCCGGGCCCGAATCCGGCAGATGAATAGTGCATAGACACCGGGAATTAAATCCCACGATAACCCTAAAATAATCATAATGACTCAGATGCATCTTTAGACAACCCTGCACTGCATCGTAGCATAGCATGCACCTTGTTGCACTTGTATGCTTTGTGTTTACCTGTTTCTTCCCCCCCTCTTCTCTCTCGGTAGACCCCGACGCCGACGTAGCTCCAGAGGCAGACGCCGCTCCGGAGTATGACTACGTCCCCGACGACACCACCGACGACCTTGCCCTTGCCCCAGAGCAAACAGGCAAGCACCCCCATTTTGAGCATTCCGATATTGCCCATTCTCTTCTCCCTCATGCTTGCATTAGAATTGCTGCTGCTACTGCTTTACCTATTCTGATGCATAGCCTGTCATTTGTAACCTGCTTTGTTACCTACTGTTTATCCTAAACTGCCTAGAATAGGATGGGTAGAGACCATATGAGACCCCTCTTATCCCGACTTCCCCGCTGGAGTATCAGAAGACCCGACCACCGGGGGGGGGGGGGGGGGGGGGGGGGGGGGGGGGGGGGGGGGGGGGGGGGGGGGGGGGGGGGGGGGGGGGGGGGGGGGGGGGGGGGGGGGGGGGGGGGGGGGGGGGGGGGGGGGGGGGGGGGGGGGGGGGGGGGGGGGGGGGGGGGGGGGGGGGGGGGGGGGGGGGGGGGGGGGGGGGGGGGGGGGGGGGGGGGGGGGGGGGGGGGGGGGGGGGGGGGGGGGGGGGGGGGGGGGGGGGGGGGGGGGGGGGGGGGGGGGGGGGGGGGGGGGGGGGGGGGGGGGGGGGGGGGGGGGGGGGGGGGGGGGGGGGGGGGGGGGGGGGGGGGGGGGGGGGGGGGGGGGGGGGGGGGGGGGGGGGGGGGGGGGGGGGGGGGGGGGGGGGGGGGGGGGGGGGGGGGGGGGGGGGGGGGGGGGGGGGGGGGGGGGGGGGGGGGGGGGGGGGGGGGGGGGGGGGGGGGGGGGGGGGGGGGGGGGGGGGGGGGGGGGGGGGGGGGGGGGGGGGGGGGGGGGGGGGGGGGGGGGGGGGGGGGGGGGGGGGGGGGGGGGGGGGGGGGGGGGGGGGGGGGGGGGGGGGGGGGGGGGGGGGGGGGGGGGGGGGGGGGGGGGGGGGGGGGGGGGGGGGGGGGGGGGGGGGGGGGGGGGGGGGGGCATTATGTATTCTGCTCTTTTCTTATGCTGCAAGACTGAAGAAGAGGTTGAAGATGCTAGTCTTCGATAGGAGACCCCTCTTATCCCGACTTCCCCGCTGGAGTATCAGAAGACCCGACCACCGGGATCGAAGACCAGGACTTGTCACCGCACATCACTTCCCCCTAGATGCTCGACACCACTGGGTTACTATCGAGTGCCGAGGGTGATACCTCATCAGCACTTCGATGATAACCTTGTGGGTTAGTTAATCGGTCGTGGTAAGCGAGGGTGAATCCTCCTACACCACCCCCGAAAACGACGTCGTCGTGCAACACTTCATCAGGAGGAATTCCGTCGAGGGTGATACCTCAGGGTTCCCTTGATGTTAGACACACAGTTACCATGGATAAGACAACATTGCACTGAGACATGTTACTAAAGACGGGTCGGCCCTGAGGGGTACCCGCGCGAGCAAAATGCGAAGTGATGTGGAATCGGGTGTACCTGGAGGGTACCCGAGAGTTGAACACGAGGCGTGGCCGGGCCTTCCTAGCCCTTGCCGCAAGTCCTCGAGACGGGGCGACATCTTTTGTGAGTCTCTGCTTGTTACCGCGCGATCCTAAACCACTAAATGGTTTGGATATTTGATCCGATGGGCCTCTGGCCCGATAGCACTAACCATCACGTGGGCATAGTATGGGCGTTCTGCGTCATATACATCAGCCAAAGCTCTATTGACGTCAGCGAGGAGCGGCCCGTTTTGGATTGGACTGGGAACGCAACCGGGCTTGTATAAGGGGTTGCTAGGTCTGCTTCCGAAATGTCCTCGCAACGTGCAGGGTTCCCGGGGCGAAGGCCCAAGACCCCCGGGGGCATAGGTTAGTCCGGCGTGCTGACCTCTCTTTAGAACCTAGGTCGGGTTGCGGCGTGTTGCTTAGCCGAGGCAGGGCATGACCCAGAAAGTGTGTCCGGCCGGAGTTAAGCGAGCGTGGTGGGTAAGTTGGTGCACCCCCCCCCCCCCCCCCCCCCCCCCCCCCCCCCCCCCCCCCCCCCCCCCCCCCCCCCCCCCCCCCCCCCCCCCCCCCCCCCCCCCCCCCCCCCCCCCCCCCCCCCCCCCCCCCCCCCCCCCCCCCCCCCCCCCCCCCCCCCCCCCCCCCCCCCCCCCCCCCCCCCCCCCCCCCCCCCCCCCCCCCCCCCCCCCCCCCCCCCCCCCCCCCCCCCCCCCCCCCCCCCCCCCCCCCCCCCCCCCCCCCCCCCCCCCCCCCCCCCCCCCCCCCCCCCCCCCCCCCCCCCCCCCCCCCCCCCCCCCCCCCCCCCCCCCCCCCCCCCCCCCCCCCCCCCCCCCCCCCCCCCCCCCCCCCCCCCCCCCCCCCCCCCCCCCCCCCCCCCCCCCCCCCCCCCCCCCCCCCCCCCCCCCCCCCCCCCCCCCCCCCCCCCCCCCCCCCCCCCCCCCCCCCCCCCCCCCCCCCCCCCCCCCCCCCCCCCCCCCCCCCCCCCCCCCCCCCCCCCCCCCCCCCCCCCGAGTACTACTACTACGAGGAGCCGGCTAACGACCAGGAGTAGGATCGGAGGGTCCAAGGCAGGAGGCCTACGCCTTTTGATCGTAGCTTTTATTTTGCCCCGCCTCTGTGAAGGCTTACCTCCTTTCTGTATTATATCTGTACTCAGATATCTGATGCTTCCGCTGACGTTTGTATCTCATCGAGCTATGTATTCGAGCCCTCGAGGCCCTGGCTTGTAATATAAAGCTTGTATGACTTTATTTATGTTTTAGAGTTGTGTTGTGATATCTTCAAGTGAGTCCTTAGGCTTGATCATGTGCATTTGCGTGTATGGTTAGTGCACGATTAAGCCGGGGTTGTCACACGAAGGAATCCAGATTTCACAAAAGAACCAAACACATCAAGAGACGCTTCAACTCCATCCGTGATCAAGTCAAGGAGGGAGACATAGAGATTTGCAAAATACATACAGATCTGAATGTGGCAGACCCGTTGACTAAGCCTCTTTCCACGAGCAAATCATGATCAGCACCAAAACTCCATGGGTGTTAGAATCATTACAATGTAATCTAGATTATTGACTCTAGTGCAAGTGGCAGACTGAAGGAAATATGCCCTAGAGGCAATAATAAACCCCCCCCCCCCCCCCCCCCCCCCCCCCCCCCCCCCCCCCCCCCCCCCCCCCCCCCCCCCCCCCCCCCCCCCCCCCCCCCCCCCCCCCCCCCCCCCCCCCCCCCCCCCCCCCCCCCCCCCCCCCCCCCCCCCCCCCCCCCCCCCCCCCCCCCCCCCCCCCCCCCCCCCCCCCCCCCCCCCCCCCCCCCCCCCCCCCCCCCCCCCCCCCCCCCCCCCCCCCCCCCCCCCCCCCCCCCCCCCCCCCCCCCCCCCCCCCCCCCCCCCCCCCCCCCCCCCCCCCCCCCCCCCCCCCCCCCCCCCCCCCCCCCCCCCCCCCCCCCCCCCCCCCCCCCCCCCCCCCCCCCCCCCCCCCCCCCCCCCCCCCCCCCCCCCCCCCCCCCCCCCCCCCCCCCCCCCCCCCCCCCCCCCCCCCCCCCCCCCCCCCCCCCCCCCCCCCCCCCCCCCCCCCCCCCCCCCCCCCCCCCCCCCCCCCCCCCCCCCCCCCCCCCCCCCCCCCCCCCCCCCCCCCCCCCCCCCCCCCCCCCCCCCCCCCCCCCCCCCCCCCCCCCCCCCCCCCCCCCCCCCCCCCCCCCCCCCCCCCCCCCCCCCCCCCCCCCCCCCCCCCCCCCCCCCCCCCCCCCCCCCCCCCCCCCCCCCCCCCCCCCCCCCCCCCCCCCCCCCCCCCCCCCCCCCCCCCCCCCCCCCCCCCCCCCCCCCCCCCCCCCCCCCCCCCCCCCCCCCCCCCCCCCCCCCCCCCCCCCCCCCCCCCCCCCCCCCCCCCCCCCCCCCCCCCCCCCCCCCCCCCCCCCCCCCCCCCCCCCCCCCCCCCCCCCCCCCCCCCCCCCCCCCCCCCCCCCCCCCCCCCCCCCCCCCCCCCCCCCCCCCCCCCCCCCCCCCCCCCCCCCCCCCCCCCCCCCCCCCCCCCCCCCCCCCCCCCCCCCCCCCCCCCCCCCCCCCCCCCCCCCCCCCCCCCCCCCCCCCCCCCCCCCCCCCCCCCCCCCCCCCCCCCCCCCCCCCCCCCCCCCCCCCCCCCCCCCCCCCCCCCCCCCCCCCCCCCCCCCCCCCCCCCCCCCCCCCCCCCCCCCCCCCCCCCCCCCCCCCCCCCCCCCCCCCCCCCCCCCCCCCCCCCCCCCCCCCCCCCCCCCCCCCCCCCCCCCCCCCCCCCCCCCCCCCCCCCCCCCCCCCCCCCCCCCCCCCCCCCCCCCCCCCCCCCCCCCCCCCCCCCCCCCCCCCCCCCCCCCCCCCCCCCCCCCCCCCCCCCCCCCCCCCCCCCCCCCCCCCCCCCCCCCCCCCCCCCCCCCCCCCCCCCCCCCCCCCCCCCCCCCCCCCCCCCCCCCCCCCCCCCCCCCCCCCCCCCCCCCCCCCCCCCCCCCCCCCCCCCCCCCCCCCCCCCCCCCCCCCCCCCCCCCCCCCCCCCCCCCCCCCCCCCCCCCCCCCCCCCCCCCCCCCCCCCCCCCCCCCCCCCCCCCCCCCCCCCCCCCCCCCCCCCCCCCCCCCCCCCCCCCCCCCCCCCCCCCCCCCCCCCCCCCCCCCCCCCCCCCCCCCCCCCCCCCCCCCCCCCCCCCCCCCCCCCCCCCCCCCCCCCCCCCCCCCCCCCCCCCCCCCCCCCCCCCCCCCCCCCCCCCCCCCCCCCCCCCCCCCCCCCCCCCCCCCCCCCCCCCCCCCCCCCCCCCCCCCCCCCCCCCCCCCCCCCCCCCCCCCCCCCCCCCCCCCCCCCCCCCCCCCCCCCCCCCCCCCCCCCCCCCCCCCCCCCCCCCCCCCCCCCCCCCCCCCCCCCCCCCCCCCCCCCCCCCCCCCCCCCCCCCCCCCCCCCCCCCCCCCCCCCCCCCCCCCCCCCCCCCCCCCCCCCCCCCCCCCCCCCCCCCCCCCCCCCCCCCCCCCCCCCCCCCCCCCCCCCCCCCCCCCCCCCCCCCCCCCCCCCCCCCCCCCCCCCCCCCCCCCCCCCCCCCCCCCCCCCCCCCCCCCCCCCCCCCCCCCCCCCCCCCCCCCCCCCCCCCCCCCCCCCCCCCCCCCCCCCCCCCCCCCCCCCCCCCCCCCCCCCCCCCCCCCCCCCCCCCCCCCCCCCCCCCCCCCCCCCCCCCCCCCCCCCCCCCCCCCCCCCCCCCCCCCCCCCCCCCCCCCCCCCCCCCCCCCCCCCCCCCCCCCCCCCCCCCCCCCCCCCCCCCCCCCCCCCCCCCCCCCCCCCCCCCCCCCCCCCCCCCCCCCCCCCCCCCCCCCCCCCCCCCCCCCCCCCCCCCCCCCCCCCCCCCCCCCCCCCCCCCCCCCCCCCCCCCCCCCCCCCCCCCCCCCCCCCCCCCCCCCCCCCCCCCCCCCCCCCCCCCCCCCCCCCCCCCCCCCCCCCCCCCCCCCCCCCCCCCCCCCCCCCCCCCCCCCCCCCCCCCCCCCCCCCCCCCCCCCCCCCCCCCCCCCCCCCCCCCCCCCCCCCCCCCCCCCCCCCCCCCCCCCCCCCCCCCCCCCCCCCCCCCCCCCCCCCCCCCCCCCCCCCCCCCCCCCCCCCCCCCCCCCCCCCCCCCCCCCCCCCCCCCCCCCCCCCCCCCCCCCCCCCCCCCCCCCCCCCCCCCCCCCCCCCCCCCCCCCCCCCCCCCCCCCCCCCCCCCCCCCCCCCCCCCCCCCCCCCCCCCCCCCCCCCCCCCCCCCCCCCCCCCCCCCCCCCCCCCCCCCCCCCCCCCCCCCCCCCCCCCCCCCCCCCCCCCCCCCCCCCCCCCCCCCCCCCCCCCCCCCCCCCCCCCCCCCCCCCCCCCCCCCCCCCCCCCCCCCCCCCCCCCCCCCCCCCCCCCCCCCCCCCCCCCCCCCCCCCCCCCCCCCCCCCCCCCCCCCCCCCCCCCCCCCCCCCCCCCCCCCCCCCCCCCCCCCCCCCCCCCCCCCCCCCCCCCCCCCCCCCCCCCCCCCCCCCCCCCCCCCCCCCCCCCCCCCCCCCCCCCCCCCCCCCCCCCCCCCCCCCCCCCCCCCCCCCCCCCCCCCCCCCCCCCCCCCCCCCCCCCCCCCCCCCCCCCCCCCCCCCCCCCCCCCCCCCCCCCCCCCCCCCCCCCCCCCCCCCCCCCCCCCCCCCCCCCCCCCCCCCCCCCCCCCCCCCCCCCCCCCCCCCCCCCCCCCCCCCCCCCCCCCCCCCCCCCCCCCCCCCCCCCCCCCCCCCCCCCCCCCCCCCCCCCCCCCCCCCCCCCCCCCCCCCCCCCCCCCCCCCCCCCCCCCCCCCCCCCCCCCCCCCCCCCCCCCCCCCCCCCCCCCCCCCCCCCCCCCCCCCCCCCCCCCCCCCCCCCCCCCCCCCCCCCCCCCCCCCCCCCCCCCCCCCCCCCCCCCCCCCCCCCCCCCCCCCCCCCCCCCCCCCCCCCCCCCCCCCCCCCCCCCCCCCCCCCCCCCCCCCCCCCCCCCCCCCCCCCCCCCCCCCCCCCCCCCCCCCCCCCCCCCCCCCCCCCCCCCCCCCCCCCCCCCCCCCCCCCCCCCCCCCCCCCCCCCCCCCCCCCCCCCCCCCCCCCCCCCCCCCCCCCCCCCCCCCCCCCCCCCCCCCCCCCCCCCCCCCCCCCCCCCCCCCCCCCCCCCCCCCCCCCCCCCCCCCCCCCCCCCCCCCCCCCCCCCCCCCCCCCCCCCCCCCCCCCCCCCCCCCCCCCCCCCCCCCCCCCCCCCCCCCCCCCCCCCCCCCCCCCCCCCCCCCCCCCCCCCCCCCCCCCCCCCCCCCCCCCCCCCCCCCCCCCCCCCCCCCCCCCCCCCCCCCCCCCCCCCCCCCCCCCCCCCCCCCCCCCCCCCCCCCCCCCCCCCCCCCCCCCCCCCCCCCCCCCCCCCCCCCCCCCCCCCCCCCCCCCCCCCCCCCCCCCCCCCCCCCCCCCCCCCCCCCCCCCCCCCCCCCCCCCCCCCCCCCCCCCCCCCCCCCCCCCCCCCCCCCCCCCCCCCCCCCCCCCCCCCCCCCCCCCCCCCCCCCCCCCCCCCCCCCCCCCCCCCCCCCCCCCCCCCCCCCCCCCCCCCCCCCCCCCCCCCCCCCCCCCCCCCCCCCCCCCCCCCCCCCCCCCCCCCCCCCCCCCCCCCCCCCCCCCCCCCCCCCCCCCCCCCCCCCCCCCCCCCCCCCCCCCCCCCCCCCCCCCCCCCCCCCCCCCCCCCCCCCCCCCCCCCCCCCCCCCCCCCCCCCCCCCCCCCCCCCCCCCCCCCCCCCCCCCCCCCCCCCCCCCCCCCCCCCCCCCCCCCCCCCCCCCCCCCCCCCCCCCCCCCCCCCCCCCCCCCCCCCCCCCCCCCCCCCCCCCCCCCCCCCCCCCCCCCCCCCCCCCCCCCCCCCCCCCCCCCCCCCCCCCCCCCCCCCCCCCCCCCCCCCCCCCCCCCCCCCCCCCCCCCCCCCCCCCCCCCCCCCCCCCCCCCCCCCCCCCCCCCCCCCCCCCCCCCCCCCCCCCCCCCCCCCCCCCCCCCCCCCCCCCCCCCCCCCCCCCCCCCCCCCCCCCCCCCCCCCCCCCCCCCCCCCCCCCCCCCCCCCCCCCCCCCCCCCCCCCCCCCCCCCCCCCCCCCCCCCCCCCCCCCCCCCCCCCCCCCCCCCCCCCCCCCCCCCCCCCCCCCCCCCCCCCCCCCCCCCCCCCCCCCCCCCCCCCCCCCCCCCCCCCCCCCCCCCCCCCCCCCCCCCCCCCCCCCCCCCCCCCCCCCCCCCCCCCCCCCCCCCCCCCCCCCCCCCCCCCCCCCCCCCCCCCCCCCCCCCCCCCCCCCCCCCCCCCCCCCCCCCCCCCCCCCCCCCCCCCCCCCCCCCCCCCCCCCCCCCCCCCCCCCCCCCCCCCCCCCCCCCCCCCCCCCCCCCCCCCCCCCCCCCCCCCCCCCCCCCCCCCCCCCCCCCCCCCCCCCCCCCCCCCCCCCCCCCCCCCCCCCCCCCCCCCCCCCCCCCCCCCCCCCCCCCCCCCCCCCCCCCCCCCCCCCCCCCCCCCCCCCCCCCCCCCCCCCCCCCCCCCCCCCCCCCCCCCCCCCCCCCCCCCCCCCCCCCCCCCCCCCCCCCCCCCCCCCCCCCCCCCCCCCCCCCCCCCCCCCCCCCCCCCCCCCCCCCCCCCCCCCCCCCCCCCCCCCCCCCCCCCCCCCCCCCCCCCCCCCCCCCCCCCCCCCCCCCCCCCCCCCCCCCCCCCCCCCCCCCCCCCCCCCCCCCCCCCCCCCCCCCCCCCCCCCCCCCCCCCCCCCCCCCCCCCCCCCCCCCCCCCCCCCCCCCCCCCCCCCCCCCCCCCCCCCCCCCCCCCCCCCCCCCCCCCCCCCCCCCCCCCCCCCCCCCCCCCCCCCCCCCCCCCCCCCCCCCCCCCCCCCCCCCCCCCCCCCCCCCCCCCCCCCCCCCCCCCCCCCCCCCCCCCCCCCCCCCCCCCCCCCCCCCCCCCCCCCCCCCCCCCCCCCCCCCCCCCCCCCCCCCCCCCCCCCCCCCCCCCCCCCCCCCCCCCCCCCCCCCCCCCCCCCCCCCCCCCCCCCCCCCCCCCCCCCCCCCCCCCCCCCCCCCCCCCCCCCCCCCCCCCCCCCCCCCCCCCCCCCCCCCCCCCCCCCCCCCCCCCCCCCCCCCCCCCCCCCCCCCCCCCCCCCCCCCCCCCCCCCCCCCCCCCCCCCCCCCCCCCCCCCCCCCCCCCCCCCCCCCCCCCCCCCCCCCCCCCCCCCCCCCCCCCCCCCCCCCCCCCCCCCCCCCCCCCCCCCCCCCCCCCCCCCCCCCCCCCCCCCCCCCCCCCCCCCCCCCCCCCCCCCCCCCCCCCCCCCCCCCCCCCCCCCCCCCCCCCCCCCCCCCCCCCCCCCCCCCCCCCCCCCCCCCCCCCCCCCCCCCCCCCCCCCCCCCCCCCCCCCCCCCCCCCCCCCCCCCCCCCCCCCCCCCCCCCCCCCCCCCCCCCCCCCCCCCCCCCCCCCCCCCCCCCCCCCCCCCCCCCCCCCCCCCCCCCCCCCCCCCCCCCCCCCCCCCCCCCCCCCCCCCCCCCCCCCCCCCCCCCCCCCCCCCCCCCCCCCCCCCCCCCCCCCCCCCCCCCCCCCCCCCCCCCCCCCCCCCCCCCCCCCCCCCCCCCCCCCCCCCCCCCCCCCCCCCCCCCCCCCCCCCCCCCCCCCCCCCCCCCCCCCCCCCCCCCCCCCCCCCCCCCCCCCCCCCCCCCCCCCCCCCCCCCCCCCCCCCCCCCCCCCCCCCCCCCCCCCCCCCCCCCCCCCCCCCCCCCCCCCCCCCCCCCCCCCCCCCCCCCCCCCCCCCCCCCCCCCCCCCCCCCCCCCCCCCCCCCCCCCCCCCCCCCCCCCCCCCCCCCCCCCCCCCCCCCCCCCCCCCCCCCCCCCCCCCCCCCCCCCCCCCCCCCCCCCCCCCCCCCCCCCCCCCCCCCCCCCCCCCCCCCCCCCCCCCCCCCCCCCCCCCCCCCCCCCCCCCCCCCCCCCCCCCCCCCCCCCCCCCCCCCCCCCCCCCCCCCCCCCCCCCCCCCCCCCCCCCCCCCCCCCCCCCCCCCCCCCCCCCCCCCCCCCCCCCCCCCCCCCCCCCCCCCCCCCCCCCCCCCCCCCCCCCCCCCCCCCCCCCCCCCCCCCCCCCCCCCCCCCCCCCCCCCCCCCCCCCCCCCCCCCCCCCCCCCCCCCCCCCCCCCCCCCCCCCCCCCCCCCCCCCCCCCCCCCCCCCCCCCCCCCCCCCCCCCCCCCCCCCCCCCCCCCCCCCCCCCCCCCCCCCCCCCCCCCCCCCCCCCCCCCCCCCCCCCCCCCCCCCCCCCCCCCCCCCCCCCCCCCCCCCCCCCCCCCCCCCCCCCCCCCCCCCCCCCCCCCCCCCCCCCCCCCCCCCCCCCCCCCCCCCCCCCCCCCCCCCCCCCCCCCCCCCCCCCCCCCCCCCCCCCCCCCCCCCCCCCCCCCCCCCCCCCCCCCCCCCCCCCCCCCCCCCCCCCCCCCCCCCCCCCCCCCCCCCCCCCCCCCCCCCCCCCCCCCCCCCCCCCCCCCCCCCCCCCCCCCCCCCCCCCCCCCCCCCCCCCCCCCCCCCCCCCCCCCCCCCCCCCCCCCCCCCCCCCCCCCCCCCCCCCCCCCCCCCCCCCCCCCCCCCCCCCCCCCCCCCCCCCCCCCCCCCCCCCCCCCCCCCCCCCCCCCCCCCCCCCCCCCCCCCCCCCCCCCCCCCCCCCCCCCCCCCCCCCCCCCCCCCCCCCCCCCCCCCCCCCCCCCCCCCCCCCCCCCCCCCCCCCCCCCCCCCCCCCCCCCCCCCCCCCCCCCCCCCCCCCCCCCCCCCCCCCCCCCCCCCCCCCCCCCCCCCCCCCCCCCCCCCCCCCCCCCCCCCCCCCCCCCCCCCCCCCCCCCCCCCCCCCCCCCCCCCCCCCCCCCCCCCCCCCCCCCCCCCCCCCCCCCCCCCCCCCCCCCCCCCCCCCCCCCCCCCCCCCCCCCCCCCCCCCCCCCCCCCCCCCCCCCCCCCCCCCCCCCCCCCCCCCCCCCCCCCCCCCCCCCCCCCCCCCCCCCCCCCCCCCCCCCCCCCCCCCCCCCCCCCCCCCCCCCCCCCCCCCCCCCCCCCCCCCCCCCCCCCCCCCCCCCCCCCCCCCCCCCCCCCCCCCCCCCCCCCCCCCCCCCCCCCCCCCCCCCCCCCCCCCCCCCCCCCCCCCCCCCCCCCCCCCCCCCCCCCCCCCCCCCCCCCCCCCCCCCCCCCCCCCCCCCCCCCCCCCCCCCCCCCCCCCCCCCCCCCCCCCCCCCCCCCCCCCCCCCCCCCCCCCCCCCCCCCCCCCCCCCCCCCCCCCCCCCCCCCCCCCCCCCCCCCCCCCCCCCCCCCCCCCCCCCCCCCCCCCCCCCCCCCCCCCCCCCCCCCCCCCCCCCCCCCCCCCCCCCCCCCCCCCCCCCCCCCCCCCCCCCCCCCCCCCCCCCCCCCCCCCCCCCCCCCCCCCCCCCCCCCCCCCCCCCCCCCCCCCCCCCCCCCCCCCCCCCCCCCCCCCCCCCCCCCCCCCCCCCCCCCCCCCCCCCCCCCCCCCCCCCCCCCCCCCCCCCCCCCCCCCCCCCCCCCCCCCCCCCCCCCCCCCCCCCCCCCCCCCCCCCCCCCCCCCCCCCCCCCCCCCCCCCCCCCCCCCCCCCCCCCCCCCCCCCCCCCCCCCGGAAGGCGCTATTTATAGCCGAGGGAGGGGGTCTCGTGATGGAGGCAGTAGCTGAGGATAGCCGCAATGCCATCCGTTCACCTCAGCTCGTGTTTCGTGTATGTGCGTGACCATCTCGTTAAACTAGACCCATCCCCCTCCTCTTCGGTGACCTCCGAGGTCTCCTCGCCGGAGAAATGCCGGCGACAAAGCCGCCGAGCTCTGTGTGGCACCCCGATAGAGGGCCGACGCACGCCAGCCCCAGGATAAGACCTGGCGCACGTCAAAGACATGATACAGCAATTCTAGGCACAAAATGGCTTTATTAAATAGAATGGAGTATTACAATACTGTTGCTTACAACAATATTACATAGCTCCAAGGCTAACTAAGATGGCAGCGAAGGTCTTGGTTCAGCGGCAACATCATCCCTGGCTGGGCTCCATAACTCATAGGACTGGCTAGGTTATGATCTAGCACGACGAATCTTCTCCTGCAACTGGCCACGTGCAAGGCCAGGTGAGTACTTTGAATGTACTCGCAAGACAACCAAATACATAGCATCCAAACAAGCAGATGAGGAAGCAAGCCCTATGCTATGCAAGAATTTATTCTAAACATGGCATGGAATTAACAGGAAAACATGAATCAAGCATGGCATAGCATACATATCTAGCATTACTAATTATCATGTCGTAGTAAGATTATCTGGCATGTTTAAACATCTAGCAGTATTGATCATCATGACATAACAGGGTTTATCTAGCAAAATAACTACTGAAGTAAAGTACTGTAAAGTAAACCATGTATCAAGCAAATAATCCATATTCTGAATAATCTCATGATCCAATCTGAACCTGATCCAAATCCAAGTCTCTCGGTCATCTGACCATCCCTTCTATAGCCATCCCATGGACGCGGCTATTCGAATAGATTTTACACTCTGCAGAGGTTGCGCACTTTAC
>JAAAWM010008899.1:0-17700 GCA_036873465.1 Thinopyrum obtusiflorum
CGCAACAATCTCAAGGCCTAGCTCGCCGAACCCAAGGAACAAGAGACATGAGAGTTTATACTAGTTCGGGCCACCATTGTGGTGTAATACCCTACTCAAGTTTGGTGTGGTGGATTGCCTTGTAGGCCAAGGATGAACAAGTACAAGGGATGAACAGCCTCCTGAGGAGAGGTGTTCTTGAGCTCGGTGAGCTTGTGTGTGCGAGGAATGTCTGAATGATCCGTCCCTTTGCTAGGGTGGTGGCTAGTCCTGTTTATAGAGGCCCTGGTCCTCTTCCCAAATGTTAGGTGGGAAGGGATCCCACAACAGCAAATTTTGATGGGAGACAACTTGTACAAGTTATCCTGACAAAAGGTGGTCTTCACCTGCCAAAGGCTCTGGTGGTGACGCTGTTGTGGGCTCTGTGGTGACCTCCATCCTGCCGTCCTGCTCGTCTTGGTCTCGTTGCACCAATATGGAAACCTTTGCCTGATGCCTCGGGACTCCTCGCCTGCGCCTGCCTCTTTAGCACCAAAGAGGAAACTGGCACTCTGCGCCCGCTGGCGCCCGCCTGGCTTCGGTCGTCATGGCTCACGTCACATGAACCTCGCGAGGTGCCCCTTGCATAGCTATCTCCGCTCCTCGGGAGCCAGCCTAGCGAGGCCGCCCCTGAGGAGGTCTTGGTGTCGTCCGCCTCATGAGGCTTAGCCCCACACGAGGGTCTTGGGTGGTTGCTGATGAAGATGGGCCGTACCAGGCCGCTGGCTGAGCCACGCCCTGGGCCGCAGGTAGGCAAGTCTGGGTACCCCCATTCCCAGGACGCCGACATCAACTTTCTGGAAAGCCAAATCTATGATCTCCAAAATCAAGTCTTTGAATATGAGGCAAGATTTAAAGGTATGAGTTTGGCTGCAAGTTGCAGGACTCGTGAGACTCATGCTTCCTCTTATGATGGTGAGTCCTTTCCATTGAAGCCGGAGGATAAGCTCGCTCCTACCTCATCAACACCACCACCACCTTCTTCACCACCAAAGGAGACTTGAGTACATGGTATGGGCACTCCCCTTGGCCTATGCCAAGCTTGGGCGAGGTGCCCCGGTATCGTATCACACCACCTCCTTTACCTTTATCTATCTTACTTCGATCTTTCGTTATCTTTTGAATTAGTTGAATAAAAAGTTTAGTTCAATCTTTTTCGAGTGTTAGCTTAGTGATCTATCTATCTATGTAATCATGTGCGAGATATATAATAAAGTTTAGTTCGAGTTTTTCTTTCTTTACTTTTATGTTTCAATCAAAATAAAAAGGAAATAATGAAAAATATCATATGCTAATCTTATGTTAAGTAATGACACCACATAAGGAAAAGTATAAGTGGTAAAAATTATTGGAGATTGAAAAACATAGCATTGGTCAATGATGCAATTCATAAAAGAATTAATAAGGGAAGAAGATTCACATGCAAATACACTATCTTGGACATCTTTTTATGATTGTGAGATCCCATCAAAATATTATATGCCAAAATTGTTGACGTTGGACAAGGAAGACAACGTGCTTGTTCATATTCACATAGAAATTATATTGTCATAGATCCTGTAACATGTGGTGCTTGCTCAATATCTTTGCTAGCCAAAAATTCCGCACTAAGTAGAGATACTACTTGTGCATCCAAAAACCCTTAAACCCAAAATCTTGTTTTGAGAGTCCACCATACCTACTTATGGATTGAGTAAGATCCTTCAAGTAAGTTGTCATCGGTGCAATAAGGCAATAAAAATTGCTTCTAAATGTGTTGGATCATTTAGTGTAAGAAAAATTGAGCATTGTACAAACTTGTGATGGTAAAATAATAAAGGCGACAGACTGCATAATAAAGGTTGCTATCATAAGGGGAAATATAACGTGACATTATTTTGCACTAAGAGATTGAGCATACAAACCAAAAAGCACATGACAGCCTCTGCTTCCCTCTGCGAAAGGCCTATCTTTTACTTTTATGTACTTACATTTATGCAAGAGTCAAAGTATTCTTCCCTATTCCTTTTTATTTTATCTTTTTGCAAGCGTCATGTGGTGAGGGAAGATCTAGGCACATATATCCAGTTGGATATGAGTGATCATGAGTTATTATTGTTAACATCACCCTTGAGGTGATTACGTTGGGAGGCGAAACTATAAGCCCCTATCTTTCTATGTGTCCGGTTGAAACCTTTTGCTCATGGGCATGCGGTGACTGTTAGCAATCATAGAAGATTATATGATGGTTGAGTATGTCGACTTGCCAAAAGGCTCCGATACAAGACCCTTCCTGAAAAGATGATGAATTGTAGTTGCAAATTTGACTGAGAACATACCTTGTTGGTTTTCAATAGAGTTTATGATTTTTCTTCGATGTTGTGATAAATTGTTACTTGTTCATGAGAAGTTATATGATAAAGTTATACGATAAAGTTTTATGATAAAGTTTGTTGCCGTTATAATAATGAGCATGATGCTTCTATGTCCGTATTTTGTTTTTATCGACACCTCTCTCTTTCTAAGCATGTGGGCATGTTTTTCGATATCGGTTTTTCGCTTGAGGACAAGCGAGATCTAAGCTTGGGGGAGTTGATACGTCCATTTTGCATCATGTTTTCCTACTGTTATTTACTATGTTTTTATGCATAATAATGCTTTATGGAGTAATTCTAATGCCTTTTCTCTCATAATATGCAAGGTACACACAAAGAGGGAGAATGCCGGCAGCTAGAATTCTGGACCTGAAAAAGCTACGTCAGAGTAACCTGTTCTGCACATCTCCAAATGAGCTGAAATTTTACAGAGAACTGTTTTGGAATATACAAAAAAATACTAGAGCAAATAAGTACCGAAGGTGGCCCACCTGGTGAGCACAGCCTGGTGGGTTGTGCCCAGCACGGCCCACCTCCAATGCCCATCTTCTGGTATATAGGTCACTTTGACCTAGAAAAAATAAGGAGAGGACTTTCGGGACGGAGCACCACTGTCTCGGGGCGGAACTTGGGCAGGAGCACTTTTTCCCTCCGGCGGAGCGATTCCGCCGGGGGAACTTCCCTCCCGGAGGGTGAAACCGAAGCCATCGTCATCACCAACAACCCTCTCATCTTTGGGAGGCCAATCTCCATCAACATCTTCAACAACATCATCTCCTCTCAAACCCTAGTTCATCTCTTGTGTTCAATCTTTGTACCAGAACCTTAGATTGGTACCTGTGGGTGACTAGTAGTGTTGATTACATCTTGTAGTTGATTACTATATAGTTTATTTGGTGGAAGATTATATGTTTAGATCCATTATGCTATTTAATACCCCTCTGATCTTGAGCATGATTATCATTTGTGAGTAGTTACTTTTGTTCATGAGGTCACGGGAGAAATCTTGTTGCAAGTAATCATGTGAACTTGATATGTCTTCAATATTTTGATGATATGTATGTTGTGATTCCCTTAGTGGTGTCATGTGAACGTCGACTACATGGCACTTAACCATATTTGGGCCTAAGGGAATGCATTTTGGAGTAGTTATTAGATGATGGGTTGCTAGAGTGACAGAAGCATAAACCCTAGTTTATGCGCTACTTCGTAAGGGACCGATTTGGATCCAAATGTTTAATGCTATGGTTAGATTTTATCTCAATACTTTTCTCGTAGTTGCAGATGCTTGCGAGGGGTTAATCATGAGTAGGAGGTTTGTTCAAGTAAGAACAGCACCTAAGCACCGGTCCACCCACATATCAAATTATCAAAGTAGCGAATATGAATCAAACCAACATGATGAAAGTGACAAGATGAAATACCTGTGTACCATCGAGAACGCTTTGCCTATTATAAGAAACCGTTTTGGCCTGTCCTTTGCCACAAAAGGATTGGACTACCTTGCTGCACTTTATTTACCATTACCGTTACTTGCTCATTACAAATTATCTTGCTATCAAACTACCTGTTACCGACAATTTCAGTGCTTGCAGAAAATACCTTGCTGAAAACCACCTGTCATTTCCTTCTGCTCCTTGTTGGGTTCGACACTCTTACTTATCGAAAGGACTACGATTGATCCCCTATACTTGTAGGTCATCAACCGTCCCTAACATGAACTAGGAGGAATCCATTCATGGCCAACACATACCCTCGTTATCGGTCAAAGGGATGATATATACACTCGGGGAGCCCACAGACATGCGTGTCATCACAAAAATCCGCACAAGGGAGATGTGGTCGATCAGAAGACCCCTATACACTGCATGCGGCCCTAAAATATGTATGGGCGGTCTGTGATGTGTTCAAATCCTCAATGCACAACTTCGATGGGGCACCAACTACATTACAAACCGAACACCATACCCGACCCCAAGCCAGGTTCAATAAGTACGATGTCGGTTCCCCAACTTTGAGGCGGGGGGTGTCGTTGAATGCATGCACCAAAACTTTATTTGGTCTAAAATGGCACACATAGCAGTAGGAAACCATCATGGTCAAACCCTTCTCGTATGTTGGGTCAAAGGGATAGATTGTGTGGGCCCCCCTCGTTATCGGTCAAGGATGACATATATAGACCACGGGGAGCCCACAGATATGTGCGGCGTCTATAAACCGCACAAGGGAGACGTGCTCGATCCGAATACTCGGCCCCCTATACCCTGCATTGCGGCCTAAAAAAATGTATGGGTCTGGTGGGTGATTTGTTCAAATCCCAAAAGCACAACTTCGATGGGGCACCAACTACATCAGTAACATTACAAACTGAACATCGTACCCCCCAGCCAGATTAAAGACGTACGATGTTGGTTCCGCAACTTCGAGGCGGGTGGGGGGTAGGGGGTGTCGTCCAACGCATGTGCTGAAACTTGATTTGCTCTAACATAGCACACAGAGCAAAGAGGAAACCCTTCTCGTGCGTTGGGTCAAAGGGATAATTTGTGTGGGCCTACAGATGTCAATCATTCTTTGATTTTCTAGAACAAAAATGACCAATAAAAAAACATATTCTACAAATTAGCAAAACTAGGATCCCAAGGTTTATATAATCGTCATGACAGGTCACTATAGAGACATTTAGATGATAAATGTCTATAATGACCATATCATGGTGCTATAAAGAAGCTTGAGATATGCAACTTCCCACCGGGTCACCCATCCTTAGACTACTCCAGCCCCAGAACGCTTAACTTATGCATTCTATCCGACTAGGTTAGCGGATGGGAAGCCGCCCCTTGTTGATAAGAATTGCCTCCTCGCCTTTAAGGCATTTCAGGTCACCCTATGGGACCTACTCCCTACTATCACACATGTTTGTGCTTTTAGAAATTGTGTGCAATATTTACATGGCCGGTGTCGGATTCAGGGCTCCGCGGACCCAAGAAAGGTTCGAACTCTGGGGCGTGTGTGAAGAACTCAACCTATCCAGCCAACCAACCTGTCGCCCCACGGCCTAGCTCAATGAACAAGGAAGAGAATGGACTCGGCGGTTTACCCAGGTTCAGGCCACCTTGCGGTGTAAGACCCTACTCCTTCTTTGTGGTGAATTTGCCTCACGTGGGGCTGAGGATGAACAAGTACAAGGGATGCACAACCTCACGAGGTCTGCTCTAGTGAGGGGATGAGTCGAGAGGTTTCGATCTCTCTCTATGGTGGTGGCTAACCTATATTTATAGTGGCCTTGGTCCTCTTCCCCCAAAACGTAGGCGGGAAGGGATCCCACAGTGGCCAATTTGAAAGGGGACAAGTAGTACATCTTATCCTCATGAAAAGTGGTCTTCGCCTGCAAAGCTTCTGGTCGTGACACTGCAGTGGGCTCGGTGATAACATCCTTCCTGCCATCCTGGGGGTCTTGGTCTTGTTGCACAGGAATGGAAACCTTTGCCCGATTCCTCAGGAACCTGCGCCCGTGCTTGCCTCCTTAGCACCAAAGAGGAAACTGTCTTCTCCGTGCCCGCTGGCCTTGATCGTCGTGGCTTGCGTCACCGCAACCTCATGAGGTTGGGCACCTGCATAGGAATCTCCACTCCTCAGGAGCAGCCTGGGGAGGCGGCTCCCTTGGGAGGTCTTGGCCTCGTCCGCCTCACGAGGCTTGGCCCCTCGCGAGGGTCTTGTCTTGATAGTCTTGAAGGTCGACCATAGCAGGCCGTCGAGGGAGCCACGCCATGGGCCGCAGGCAGGCAAGTCTAGGTACCCTGGTTCCCAGAATGCCGACAGTAGCTCCTGGGCCCAAGGCGCACTCTGACTTGGCTTCGAGGCGAAGCCAAAGGGCAAGGGCGAAGTGCCGTGGGCCCCAATCACCTATGGGCCAGGCTGACGCATGGAGCTTGATGGGACGTGGGCGTCTCCACTTCTCCATGCCGCCTCGGCAACTGCCTGGCTTGACAATGGCCTAGCGCACACAGCCCAGCCATCATTGCCCCGCTGCGTGCCTGCCTTTTGCTTCTCCTTCTCCTTGCGAACTTGCGTCTTCTTCGCCAGGCTCCGTGCCAGCTCCAATTCATCTCGTCGCCATGGATCCTAGGAAGAAGAAGGGGAAGACCCATGCGGCCGCGGAGCCCTCACCGGGGTCGGAACCAGCGCTGGACCGGTCCACGGTGAATAACCGGGAGGGGCTGGACAAGGTCTGGAACGCCATTGCCACCGATTCCAATGAGTGGAAGGCGACAAAGGTCTGTCCTGCCTCCCAGACCTTAGCTGATATGGAGGCCACTGAAATCCCTCTTCATCTCCACGCTCTTTTTGCTGGCATGCTACCTCCATTCTCCAATTTCTTCAACGTCGTGCTCTCGCATTTCCATATCCACGCGTTGCATCTGGATCCTGGATCCATCGTCCTCCTCTCCGCTTTCGTCTTCTTGTGTGAGGCCTTCGTGAGCATCGCCCCGTCTGTGGCCTTGCTCCGCCATTTCTTCTCGCTCCACTTGGTCGACAGCGGGCAACGCTCGGGGTGCGTGTCGCTTCAGGCGGTGCCGGCGACCACGGGCTCCAGCATCGACTTTGTGCTCCGCCCAGATGCGAGGGGGTTCCGGAAGCAGTGGGTGTATGTGGACGCCACCGCGCGCAGCCCCTTGCTCCTCATCCCATTGGCGCCGGCTGAGCCGAGCTCCGACTGGGGTCACGCGGAGCTTGCTGACCCGCGGTTCGTGCGCATCTTCTCCAGGCTAGCCAAGCTGAAGGAGGCGGGGGTGACAGTGGTGATGGTGGTGAGGGAGTTCGCCCGGCGGCGCATCGCTCCGCTCTAGTGCCATACTCGCCCAATGTGAGCTTTCACCGGCCCCGACGAGGGGGGGGGGGGGGGGGGGGGGGGGGGGGGGGGGGGGGGGGGGGGGGGGGGGGGGGGGGGGGGGGGGGGGGGGGGGGGGGGGGGGGGGGGGGGGGGGGGGGGGGGGGGGGGGGGGGGGGGGGGGGGGGGGGGGGGGGGGGGGGGGGGGGGGGGGGGGGGGGGGGGGGGGGGGGGGGGGGGGGGGGGGGGGGGGGGGGGGGGGGGGGGGGGGGGGGGGGGGGGGGGGGGGGGGGGGGGGGGGGGGGGGGGGGGGGGGGGGGGGGGGGGGGGGGGGGGGGGGGGGGGGGGGGGGGGGGGGGGGGGGGGGGGGGGGGGGGGGGGGGGGGGGGGGGGGGGGGGGGGGGGGGGGGGGGGGGGGGGGGGGGGGGTACGGGGATTTAAAAACCGAGATTCCAAATGTTTGAGGACGAGCCTGGACGTCGATACGGTTGTAATTCATTCACATTCCTTGCATGGGACCTAAACATGCACCCAAGGACACATGTATGATTTTTCTAGCCATTTTGGTGTATTGGAGGATGTATTTGTAGTTCAAATTTGAATTATGGACATTAAATGCCTAGGAAACTCAATTAATGTATAAATAGGTCAAACAAACCCTGAATAATTTTAAATTTTAGCACGGATATCCTGTCATTCCATGTTGCCTGTAGAAAAAATACAAGGAGAAAAGAGGCAGCGATTATCGTTTCGCCCACAAGGGGGACACGTTTCCCTATCGGAACCATGAGGCTTCTTGAGAGAAGCTCCGGTTTGTAAGAGGCTTGTAATAAAACTTGCCCCAAAATGGACAATTTTTTTTCCAGGACATATATGTGCCATGTCATGACACCATGCCAAGTTTCTCGATTTTTGGGTGAGTTTTGGATTTATGGGGATTTAAAAAACGAGATTCTCAATGTCCGAGGCCGATCCAGATGCCGAGAAAGTTGTAATTCATTCCCATTCTTTGCATGGGACCTAAACATGTATCCAAGGACACATGTACGATTTTTGTAGCCATTTTGGTGCACTAATTTGAATTATGCACATTAAATTAATGCTTATGAAACTTAATTATAATGTATAAAAAAGGCCAAACGAACCCTGAATATTTAAAGCAGTTCTGGTCAACCGTCTGTCACCCGTGGGTAAGCACTGTGCGCATGCGTCGTGCTAGCTCACGCTTCCTTCTTTACTAAGTTTTCCATCTTAATGTTGTTATATATCCAAACACACTACTGTTTCCCGCCACTCCTCCCATCGGTTTCTCGTGTCTTCTCCCATCGGTTTCCCGCCTCTTCTCCCATCGGTTTCCCGCTGCCAGTGTCAGTGCTCATAGAAGGCTAGGTGGCGACACATCGGCCATGTAAATATTGCACAAAGTTTCTAAAAGCACAAACATGTGTGATAGTAGGGAGTAGGTCCCATAGGACGACCAGCATGAAATACCTTAAAGGCAAGGAGGCAATTCTTATCAGCAAGGGGCGGCTTCCCATCCGCCAACCTAGTCGAATAGAACGCATAAGTTGGCTGGAGTAGTCTAAGGATGGGTTACCCGGTGGGAAGTTGCATATCTCAAGCTTCATTGAAGTTCCATGATACGGTCATTATAGACATTTATCATCTAAATGTATCTGTAGTGACCTGTCATGACGATTATATAAACCTTGGGATCGTTGTTTTGGTAATTTGAAGAATATGTTTTTTATTGGTTATGTTTTGTTCTCAGAAATCGAAGAATGATCGACATCTGTAGGCCCACACAAACAATCCCTTTGATCCAACGCACGAGAAGGGTTTCCGCTTTGCTCTGTGTGCTATGTTAGGGGGGGGGGGGGGGGGGGGGGGGGGGGGGGGGGGGGGGGGGGGGGGGGGGGGGGGGGGGGGGGGGGGGGGGGGGGGGGGGGGGGGGGGGGGGGGGGGGGGGGGGGGGGGGGGGGGGGGGGGGGGGGGGGGGGGGGGGGGGGGGGGGGGGGGGGGGGGGGGGGGGGGGGGGGGGGGGGGGGGGGGGGGGGGGGGGGGGGGGGGGGGGGGGGGGGGGGGGGGGGGGGGGGGGGGGGGGGGGGGGGGGGGGGGGGGGGGGGGGGGGGGGGGGGGGGGGGGGGGGGGGGGGGGGGGGGGGGGGGGGGGGGGGGGGGGGGGGGGGGGGGGGGGGGGGGGGGGGGGGGGGGGGGGGGGGGGGGGGGGGGGGGGGGGGGGGGGGGGGGGGGGGGGGGGGGGGGGGGGGGGGGGGGGGGGGGGGGGGGGGGGGGGGGGGGGGGGGGGGGGGGGGGGGGGGGGGGGGGGGGGGGGGGGGGGGGGGGGGGGGGGGGGGGGGGGGGGGGGGGGGGGGGGGGGGGGGGGGGGGGGGGGGGGGGGGGGGGGGGGGGGGGGGGGGGGGGGGGGGGGGGGGGGGGGGGGGGGGGGGGGGGGGGGGGGGGGGGGGGGGGGGGGGGGGGGGGGGGGGGGGGGGGGGGGGGGGGGGGGGGGGGGGGGGAGAGCAAATCAAGTTTCAGCACATGCGTTGGACGACACCCCCTACCCCCCCCCACCCGCTCGAAGTTTCGGAACCGACATCGTACGTCTTTAACCTGGCTGGGGCGTATGATGTTCAGTTTGTAATGTACTAGTGTAGTTGGTGCCCCATCGAATTTGTGAATTCGGGATTTGAATAAACCACACACCAGACCCATACATTTTTTAGTTGTCGCATGCAAGGTATAGGGGGTGTTTTGATCGAGCATGTCTCCCTTGTGCGGTTTATAGACGCCGCACATATCTATTGGCTCCCCAAGGTCTATATATGTATCATCCTTGACCGTTAATGAGGGGGCCCACACAATCTATCCCTTTGACCCAACATACGAGAAGGGTTTGACCATGATGGTTTCCTATTGCTATGTGTGCCATGTCAGACAAAATAAAGTTTGAGCGCATGCGTTGGACGACACCCCCCGCCTCGAAGTTGGGAACCGATATCGTACGTATTGAACCTGGCTTGGGGTCGGGTACGGTGTTTGTTTTGTAATGTAGTTGGTGCCCCATCGAAGTTGTGCATTGGGGATTTGAACACATCACACACCACCCATACATATTTTCGGGCCGCATGTACTGTATAGGGGGTCTTCTGATCGACCACGTCTCCCTTGTGCGGTTTTTTGTGATGACACGCATATCTGTGGGATCCCCGGGTGTATATATATCATCCCTTTGACTGATAACGAGGGGTATGTGTTGGCCATGAATGGATTCCTCCTAGTTCGTGTTAGGTCCGGTCACCGTCACATGTCGTTCAAGCAAAGTTTGAGCTCATGCGTTGTTAGGATTCCATCCCACATGCTCGGATTGGTGGGTTGGACCGACACCGTACCCTGTGTATCTCGTCCTTAATTACCTGGCTTTCATGGTGGTTGTCTGTATTGAGAGGCAGGCGCCACATCTAAATTGTACATTATTCCATATTGAAAACACGCATCACCCCTTCCAACATACATCATTTTGGGCCGCATGCAGGCGGTGCTAGTTTTGTGGCCCCTCTCGTGCGATTTTTGATGATGGTTCAATCTCTTGGCCCAACCGGTTTATATATATGTATTCTATCCATTTTTGATCGACAACAATAGTTGTCATTTGACCAAGCGATAGATTCACTGGTCCGTCTTATGGCAGGTCATGGCGACATGCATGTATGACCGAACAATTTTACGTGCATCCGCCCGCCGACACGAAGTGGGAGGTAGGTCAAGCACCCTAGCTAGGTAGGTACGACATTATGTCATTATAGATATTTCCAAGGGTGCTTTCGAGTTTGCGAGGCAGGTGCCACCAAAGTTGTGCATTGTGTATTTAAAGTTTTAAACATCACACCCTATATTCCTACATATATTTGGCCACTTCTAGGTGGTTCTTGACTTCTGGCCCTTCTCATCAATCTTCGACGATGCACCCAACCATGGGCCCGCGCGGTCAAAGTTGTGCATTGGAATTTTGAACATCACATACCACCCTTTTCATTCATATATATTTGGGCCACATGCTGGTCTGCCTGTCTTCTGACCCTCTCTGACATTTTTTTGTTGTTGTGAAGACTCGGATGACGCTCAACGGACACGGGTGTACTGGCTTAACCGTGTGCTATGCAAGTGGGCTGTGAAATCACCATGACTGCATAAAGCGTGATCACGGGTGTAGGTAGTGGATTAACTGTGTGCGATGCTAGTGGGCTATGAAATCATGACGACTACGCAAGCGCGAGCAGGGGTGGAGGTAGTGGCTTAACCGTGTGCGATGCAAGTGATCTGTGAATCACCACGACTGCCAAGCGCGAGCAAAGGTGGAGGTAGTGGCTTAACAGTGTGCGATGCAAGTGCGTTGTGAAATCACCACGACTGTGCAAGTGATAGCAAGGGTGGAGCTACTAGCTGAACCGTGTGCGATGCTAGTGCGCCGTGTGCGATGCTAGTGCGCTGTAAAATCAGCACCCACGCAAGATAAAGGCGGGTAGTTTATTTAGATTGAATTCCACATCTGCGTCAGAAAATTAGGACAAACCGTGTACGATAGACCAGCTAGCTAGAAAACTAAAAACAAACTACCGCCTTGAGTGTTGCAAAAATCGGCGGTTCCGCCGCTTTTCCTTATTATCATACACGCATATTCTTACTGGACCATGTGCGATCTTGGGTGCTCCCGCCCCACATCAATTCCTTTACCCAAATTTTAGTAGCCGCGGTACTTCAACCGTTGCCCCCAATCCTCCAGCACCGACCTTATAGTAAAATTGCAGTAGCCGAGGCATTTGAACCGTCGCCCTCCCTCGTCCACCACCATCTCCACCCACCATTACAAAAAATTTCAGTAGCCGCAGCGTATCCTCAAACACCACCCCGCCCCCCTCCACAGTCCCCCCTGCCCCCTCCCCCCTCCCCCCTCGAACCCTAGCTCGCCGGCACCGCTGCCGCCACTGCCGCTAACCCCTGCCGGTCTGCCCGTTCCTCCTAGCTTAGATAATAAAGTTCAGGTTACCCAGCGATTCTCATATCATCGCCCCACCCCCCTAAGTTTTTAGATGAGGCCTGCGGTGTCCCTCCCTGCCAGATCCACATCCCATGGTCTAGAGAGTCGCAGCCTAAGCCCGACCACGTATCCCGGGGAGCCCGACGAGCCTTCAGCAAACACAACAAAAAATATAAACTTCCGTGATGATACATGTTTGTCATAGTAGGTCACGTTTTCTGTCATCCATATACATCCATGACGATTTTATGACAGAATCAAGATAGTCATACCTGTGCTGTCGTAGAAGTGTTCCATGACATTACCAAAATTATCATCACGGAAGTGTCCACTTCCATGACGATAAATGCCGCGTCATGGAAGTGCTTTCGTCAAGGGTGACCGACACATGGCATCCACCGTAACGGGTCGCCGTTAAGCTATCGGGTCCGGTTTTGGATTTGATAACCAGCTAACAGCCATGACCAATGCCGATTTTCCACATGTAAAATTCTCATTGGCTGACGGAACCACGTGTCAGCTCCACGTTGGCACAGGTGTCACTCATCCAATGGGCGAGATGCGCCTATGATATGTTGACACTAGGACCGGCCCAAAAGTGGCCCATAAAGATTAAATGGGCTGGCCCAACTAAAGGCCCACAAGATTTAGCAGGCCATAATGGGCCGGCCCAGCTAAAGGCCTACAAGATTTCGCAGACCATAATGGGCCGGCCCAGCTAAAGGCCCAACATTCTCAGTTAAGGCCCGTACGGCTAGTGTCAAATCGGCCCGTCAACGGCCCGTCCTAAACTTGTCATCATCGCGGCCCATGGTCACTTCTGGCCCATTAACAGTCCGCTAAGTATTTGGGCCGAATTATGGCCCGGTGTGTTTCCGACCTGTTAAAGGTCCTGCTTCATTTGGGCCCATTTATAGGCCATTGAAACTTTTGACCCATAAACGACCGTGAATAATTTGGGTCATATTCGGCCATGTATGACATTCGGCCTGTTAGAGCCCCACTATAGATTTGGGCCATTTTCAGCATGTTGTGACTTTCGGCCTGTTAACGTCGGACAAAATCCATGGGCCATATGTGGCCCAACGTCACATTGGGCCTACTAATGGCCCATATAAAAATGACACTAATCAAGCCTGACCGAACTTCCGGCCTATTAAAGGCCCGTGTAGTAGGTCGGCGCATTTATGGCCCGTCTGAATTTCAGCCTGTGAACGACCCCGCATTGTAAATGGGCCACCATTTTGACCTGCTAAGACCAGTGGGTTATTTGGCACAATCAGGGCCCAATCTCGCTTTCGGCCTATTAAAGGCCCATGTTTTTTATGGGCTCAAGATATTTACACCTGTAAACGGCCTATTGTTACTGAGGGCCCAAATTATGTTTAGGCCTGTTAAAGGCCCACTATGGGCACAGGCTTACCAGAAAAATATGAAAGCTTATGCTGATTTAGGCCCAGATATTTTTAGTGGGCTACATGCAAATTTCGGCCCATAATCATTTTTAGCCCAATTGGAATGGGCCCGACGAATGTTGGCATGTTGGGCTCCTACGAAGCTTTCGGCCGAATACATTACTAAGATAAACCTACACTATACAAAAATAGCGTCGTAATTACTGCAGCCTTTGGTAGCATCATAAATGCTGTATCACAACAAAATAAATTCCAACCATACAACAAAAGGCCTGTTGGCATAAAGTTTATAGTCCTTGCAGATAAAAGCACGATCAGATGTATAGAAGCACAGATCATTTGACCTGAGTGCTAATGTTTCAGGCTGTAGAATCTGATGGAGCGGTACGATCTTTCCCTTTTTTCCGCCATTGCTCTTGAACAATGAAGCAAATGTCTGATAGTCTGGTTTCAAAACCATTCATATCTTGACGACATTTGTCAACCACTATTCTTGTTTCCGAAACGACGTCCATTAGGGATTGGACTTGTGTCTGGAGCATAGATATATCACTCTGTCTAGCTGGAAGATTTTGTTCAGTAGGTGATTTGGACGAGGTTACCTTGACAACCAACCCAGAATTACACAGGAAGGTGCTTTTTGCACTGTTAGTGACATTGTGCCTGTGGTAGCCTCGTCACCTTCAGGTGGTTGTGGCTGTTCAATCATTTGTTCCATAGCTTGCTGAAAGTTTGAACTTGTAGATTAGTGTACCAGATATGTTACTAATGAGACAAAAACAAACAAAGTAGGTTTCATGTTTATACATAACTTATTTTGGTGAACTACTGTAATACATTAGCATGTATTGTAGTGCCAACTACATAATAAATCACTTTCGGAACATATGTCCATGTAGCATGCCTAATGTATTGTTTATTTCCTCACATTCGTTGACATCTAAGGATAAATAGACATGGTTTAAAGTAGGATGAACATAGTATGACATCATTCATATCATGGGCAAACAGATATAAAACAAACAGGCTATTGTATCATTGTGTGCGCACGTGAACATCACAACTAGATTACAGATCAAGACCAAAAGAATATCCTTCATCTCTTTTAAACCATGTAAGGTGAAATGATACGTTAAGACAACTCTGTATAAAAGTGAACAAAGTAACTGACATTGGCTGTAAACCAAGCAGTTAAATGAACACATCACAGTACCAATCAGTTCAAAGGCAAGAGGAGTAAGGACTTACAACAACGACTTGAACTGGTGTGCTCATGCCCTTCATCTTGCTGGTGTGGCAATCCTTGAAGATTTGCACTGCATTCGGTTCAGGTTCTTTTTGGTCCGCACGGGCTTTCCTCTGTATTTGGAACAAGTCAATATAGATACTATAATATGGCACAGAAAAAAGAAGGAACTAGCAGCTATTTACAAGTGCCTCGCAGTGGGCAATATAGCTATGAGATCCTGTTATCTGTTGGAATTTCACTTTAGAACGGTTGGTCTTGTTCTTCAAACAGTTAGCCTAGAAGAAGATACACTTGTAAGGCACATACATAAATACAAGTTCAATATGTGGTCTGATCAAATACATATACCCTACCTGATACTTTGGATCGGACCAGTGTTTAACAAGGGCTATCCAGTCTTTATCTGTAATATATTTCAGTGGGGGGGGGGGGGGGGGGGGGGGGGGGGGGGGGGGGGGGGGGGGGGGGGGGGGGGGGGGGGGGGGGGGGGGGGGGGGGGGGGGGGGGGGGGGGGGGGGGGGGGGGGGGGGGGGGGGGGGGGGGGGGGGGGGGGGGGGGGGGGGGGGGGGGGGGGGGGGGGGGGGGGGGGGGGGGGGGGGGGGGGGGGGGGGGGGGGGGGGGGGGGGGGGGGGGGGGGGGGGGGGGGGGGGGGGGGGGGGGGGGGGGGGGGGGGGGGGGGGGGGGGGGGGGGGGGGGGGGGGGGGGGGGGGGGGGGGGGGGGGGGGGGGGGGGGGGGGGGGGGGGGGGGGGGGGGGGGGGGGGGGGGGGGGGGGGGGGGGGGGGGGGGGGGGGGGGGGGGGGGGGGGGGGGGGGGGGGGCTTCCTTATGAGTGGCGGTCGGGGACGAGCGATGGTCTTTTCCTACCAATCCATCCCCCTAGGAGCATGCGCGTAATAATTTGCTTTGATAACTTGTAGATTTTTGCAATAAGTATGAGTTCTTTATGACTAACGATGAGTCCATGGATTATATGCACTCTCAATCTTCCACCATTGCTAGCCTCTATAGTATCGCGCAACTTTCGCCGGTACCATAAACCCACCATATACCTTCCTCAAAATAGCCACCATACCTACCTATTATGGCATTTCCATAGACATTCCGAGATATATTGTCATGCAAATTCCCACCATTCCGTTATTATGACACAATTCATCATAGTCATATTGCTTGCATGTCATGTAGTTGACATCGTATGTGTGGCAAAGCCAACGTTCATAATTCTTTTATACATGTCACTCATGCATCATTGCACATCCCGGTACACTGCCCGAGGCATTCACATAGAGTCATATCTTGTTCTAAGTATCGAGTTGTAATTCTTGAGTTGTAAGTAAATAAGTGTGATGATCATCATTATTAGAGCATTGTCCCAAGTGACGAAAGGATAATGAAGACTATGATTCCCCCACAAGTCGGGATGAGACTCCGGACGAAAAAAAGGAAAGAGGCCAAAAAAGAAAAAAAGAAGGCCCAAAGAAAAAAAGAAAAAAAGAGAGAAAAAGAGAGAAGGGACAATGTTACTATCCTTTTTCCACACTTGTGCTTCAAAGTAGCACCATTATATTCATGATAGATAGTCTCCTATGATATCACTTTCATATACTAGTCAGAATTTTTCATTATAGAACTTGGCTTGTATATTCCAATGATGGGCTTCCTCAAATTGCCCTAGGTCTTCATGAGCAGGCAAGTTGGATGCACACCCACTTTGTTTCTTTTGTTGAGCTTTCATACACTTATAGCTCTAGTGCATCCGTTGCATGGCAATCCCTACTCACTCACATTGATATCTATCAATGGGCATCTACATAGCCCGTTGATACGCCGAGTTGATGTGAGACTATCTTCTCCTTTTTGTCTTCTCCACAACCACCATTCTATTCCACCATATAGTGTTATATCCATGGCTCACACTCATGTATTGCGTGAAGATTGAAAAAGTTTGAGAATATCAAGGGGGGGGGGGGGGGGGGGGGGGGGGGGGGGGGGGGGGGGGGGGGGGGGGGGGGGGGGGGGGGGGGGGGGGGGGGGGGGGGGGGGGGGGGGGGGGGGGGGGGGGGGGGGGGGGGGGGGGGGGGGGGGGGGGGGGGGGGGGGGGGGGGGGGGGGGGGGGGGGGGGGGGGGGGGGGGGGGGGGGGGGGGGGGGGATATCTTCTGTTCTGGTACTACTAATGTAAAACATCAACTTTTCAGTGAGCTATGGAAAAATGGTGGAACCGCCACCTTCTGAAGGTGGCAAGGCAACTATTACTGCAATGTCAGCTAAGGGCATTACTACACCAGTCAAAGCCGCTGTTGTAAGCCCTTAATCCTCATGCCTTTTAACTACTACTTACTCTGACTTGTGCCTTGAACTGCATGGTTTGCAGCCAATGCCTATTGCTCTTTTCAATTTTATACACAATTGTCTTAGCGTATCATTGCACCTTACAAGGTTTAAAAGAGAGGAGTGATGTTCCTTTGATCTTGACCTGTAATCTAGTTCCATGCTGGACTTGCCCACACAACGTTACAATTTCCTGTTTGTCTGTTCTCAGTTGTTTTGTGATATGAATGACGTCATAGTATGCTTACCGTATTATAAACTTCGTTTCTTTATCCTTAGCCCTCAATACAATGTGAAGAAATAGACAATACATTAGCGATGGTACATGGTCATATGTTTGGAACCTGGTTTTATTATGTACTTTGCAATAAAATACAACTAATATTTTACATGGGTTCACCAGAATAAGTTCTGTATATAAGTTCTGTATATAGACCAAAGCTATTTTGTTTGGTTTTGCTGCCTCCTTA
>JAAAWM010008900.1:0-17703 GCA_036873465.1 Thinopyrum obtusiflorum
GTGGTTCACATTTTATTCATGGTGCCTTTCGTAAAATGCTTGCTAAGTATGATATTAATCATAGAATTGCATCCCCATATCACCCACAGTCTAGTGGTCAAGTAGAATTGAGTAATAGAGAGCTCAAATTAATTTTGCAAAAGAATGTTAATAGATCTAGAAAGAATTGGTCCAAGAAGCTTGATGATGCATTATGGGCCTATAGAACTGCATATAAAAATCCCATGGGTATGTCTCTGTATAAAATGGTTTATGGAAAAGCATGCCACTTACCTCTCGAACTAGAACATAAGGCATATTGGGCAATTAAAGAGCTCAATTATGATTTCAAACTTGCCGGTGAGAAGAGGTTATTTGACATTAACTCACTTGATGAATGGAGAACCCAGGCTTATGAGAATGCCAAACTGTTTAAAGAAAAAGTTAAAAGATGGCATGACAAAAGGATACAAAAGCATGAGTTTAATGTAGGTGATTATGTGTTGCTATACAACTCTCATTTAAGATTTTTTGCAGGAAAACTTCTCTCTAAATGGGAGGGTCCTTACGTTATCGAGGAGGTCTATCGTTCCGGTGCCATAAAAATCAACAAGGGGGGGGGGGGGGGGGGGGGGGGGGGGGGGGGGGGGGGGGGGGGGGGGGGGGGGGGGGGGGGGGGGGGGGGGGGGGGGGGGGGGGGGGGGGGGGGGGGGGGGGGGGGGGGGGGGGGGGGGGGGGGGGGGGGGGGGGGGGGGGGGGGGGGGGGGGGGGGGGGGGGGGGGGGGGGGGGGGGGGGGGGGGGGGGGGGGGGGGGGGGGGGGGGGGGGGGGGGGGGGGGGGGGGGGGGGGGGGGGGGGGGGGGGGGGGGGGGGGGGGGGGGGGGGGGGGGGATTTTCTCCGTTTTGGAATATTTAAGAAAATAGGAAAATAAGAAGTAGTCCGGGAAGGACACGAGGCGTCCACGAGGGTGGAGGGCGCGCCCTACCCCCCTGGGCGCACCCCCCTGCCTCGTGGGCACCTCGTGTGCTCTCCGGACTCCGTTTTCTTGCACGATACTTCTTTCGGTCGGTAAAAATTCATTATATAATCTCCCAAAGGTTTTGACCACCGTACCACGCAATTATCCTCTGTTCTTGTTTTGAGCTGTTTTTCTGACAGGTCTAGATCACCATGACGTCTCCAAGTGCCCCCAAGGACAAGTTCTTCGAGAAGGTCATCAACCCCTACCTCGCGGAAGTGCTGCAACATCCTCAAACCATTGAGATGCGTGAGGGGTTGCTGCACATCCGCGATGTTGAGGGACCAAGGAGGACCGGAAGCGTGGAGACAAGGCTCGAGGCAATGGAGCAACAAGTTTTCAAGTGTCAGGAGATGGTGGAGCGCGGACTTGACTCCAATCACATAATGATCACGGAGTTCACCAACAACCACAAGCTGGATGCCAAAGACATTGGGGAGGCCATCTTCAAGCTTCACGAGAAAATCAAGCACCTCCAAGCCCAGATCTATGACCTGCAAAACCAAAACTGTGAGTATGAATATAGATTCAAGAGGATGAGTTTGGCTGCAGATTTAAAGATCCCGGAGACTCGATCATCCTTCTATGATGGTGAGCCTATGCCTTGGAAGATGGACGACAAGCCTACTTCATCAACAACCCCATCACCACCACTTCCGAGGAAGGAGACATAATCACAAGGGTATGGGCACTCCCCTTGGCAACTGCCAAGCTTGGGGGAGGTGCCTCGGTATCGTATCACCATCACACTCCTATCTTTACCATTTTTCTTAGTTCGATCCTTTTAGTAATATCTTAATCTAGTAGAATAAAGTTTTAGTGTGATTTAGTTTTGAGTTTTGCTTTATGATCCTTCTATGTAATCGAGTCTGTGAGCTATATATAATAAAGATTAGTGTTGAGTCAAGGGCTTGATTATTTTGTTATGATCTTGAGGGAATAAAAGAAAAAGAAAGAATAAAAAGAAATAAAGAGATCATATTGATCTTATGGAGAGTAATGCCTTCACATCTAAAGAGTATGATGAATAAAAGTTGTTGAGAGTTGACAAACATAGTTTTGGTCATCGTTGCAATTAATAGGAAGTAATAAAGAAAGAGCCCCCCCCCCCCCCCCCCCCCCCCCCCCCCCCCCCCCCCCCCCCCCCCCCCCCCCCCCCCCCCCCCCCCCCCCCCCCCCCCCCCCCCCCCCCCCCCCCCCCCCCCCCCCCCCCCCCCCCCCCCCCCCCCCCCCCCCCCCCCCCCCCCCCCCCCCCCCCCCCCCCCCCCCCCCCCCCCCCCCCCCCCCCCCCCCCCCCCCCCCCCCCCCCCCCCCCCCCCCCCCCCCCCCCCCCCCCCCCCCCCCCCCCCCCCCCCCCCCCCCCCCCCCCCCCCCCCCCCCCCCCCCCCCCCCCCCCCCCCCCCCCCCCCCCCCCCCCCCCCCCCCCCCCCCCCCCCCCCCCCCCCCCCCCCCCCCCCCCCCCCCCCCCCCCCCCCCCCCCCCCCCCCCCCCCCCCCCCCCCCCCCCCCCCCCCCCCCCCCCCCCCCCCCCCCCCCCCCCCCCCCCCCCCCCCCCCCCCCCCCCCCCCCCCCCCCCCCCCCCCCCCCCCCCCCCCCCCCCCCCCCCCCCCCCCCCCCCCCCCCCCCCCCCCCCCCCCCCCCCCCCCCCCCCCCCCCCCCCCCCCCCCCCCCCCCCCCCCCCCCCCCCCCCCCCCCCCCCCCCCCCCCCCCCCCCCCCCCCCCCCCCCCCCCCCCCCCCCCCCCCCCCCCCCCCCCCCCCCCCCCCCCCCCCCCCCCCCCCCCCCCCCCCCCCCCCCCCCCCCCCCCCCCCCCCCCCCCCCCCCCCCCCCCCCCCCCCCCCCCCCCCCCCCCCCCCCCTTTCTCAGTGTCCGGCTGAAACTCTATAACCACAAGTATTGCATGAGTGTTAGCAATTATAGGAGACTACGAGATAGTTGAGTATGTGAGCTTGCTGAAAAGCTCTATTATTGACTCTTTCTGATGTTACGATAAATTGCAATTGCTTCAATGACCGAGATTATAGTTTGTTAGTTCCCAATGAAGTTTTTGAACCATACTTGACATTGTGAATTGCTTATTACTTGAGCATAGGAAATCATATGACAAAATCTATGTATGTCGCTGTTATTAGAATGATCGTGATGCCCTCATGTCCGTATTTTATTTTTATCGACACCTCTATCTCTAAACATGTGGACATATTTTTCGACTTCGGCTTCCGCTTGAGGACAAGCGAGGTCTAAGCTTGGGGGAGTTGATACGTCCATTTTGCATCATGCTTTTATATCAATATTTATTGCATTATGGGTTGTTATTACACATTATATCTCAATACTTATGGTTATTCTCTCTTATTTTACAAGGTTTACCATGAAGAGGGGGGATGCCGACAGCTGGAATTCTGGCTAGCAAAGGAGCAAACGTTGGAAACCTATTCTGCACAACTCAAAAAGTCCTGAAACTCCACGAAACAACTTTTTGGATTTAATAAGAATTTATGAGCGAAAGAAATAGGCCAGGGGACCCACACCCTGTCCAGGAGACAGGGGGCGCGCCCCGCCCTATAGGGCGCGACCCCCTATCTCCTGGGCCCCCTGGTGGGCCTCCGGCGTCCATCTTCTGCTATACCATCACTTTTACCCTGGAAAAAATCGGGGGCAAGCTCACGGGACAAAACTCCGCCGCCACGAGGCGGAACCTTGGCGGAATCAATCTAGGGTTCTGGCGAAGCTGTTCTGCCGGGGTCATCGTTGCAATTAATAGGAAGTGATAAGGAAAGAGGGGTTCACATATAAATATATCATCTTGGACATCTTTTATGATTGTGAAGCACTCATTTAGTATGACATGCTAAAAGAGTTGATGTTGGACAAGGAAGACAACGTAATGGTTTATGTTTTCCGACATCTTAGTTAAAGTATATTGTCATTGACCTTAAAAACATGTTGAGCTTGCCTTTCCCCCTCATGCTAGCCAAAATTCTTGCACCAAGTAGAGATACTACTTGTGCTTCCAAACATCCTTAAACCCAGTTTTGCCATGAGAGTCCACCATACCTACCTATGGATTGAATAAGATCCTTCAAGTAAGTTATCATCGGTGCAAGCAATAAAAATTTCTCTCTAAATATGTATGACTTATTAGTGCAGAGAAAACAAGCTTTGTACGAACTTGTTGTGGAAGTAATAAAAGCGACGGACTGCATAATAAAGGTCCACATATAGGGGGCAATATAAAGTGACGTTCTTTTGCATTAAGATTTCGTGCATCAACCCTAAACGCGCATAACAACCTCTGCTTCCCTCTGCGAAGGGCCTATCTTCTACTTTATGTTTTTACTTTATGCTTGACTCAAGGTGATCCTCACCTTTCCCTTTTTCATTTTATCCTTTGGCAAGCTCTTCGTGTTTGAAAGATCATGATATATATATCCAATTGGATGTAAGTTAGCATGGCCCCCCCCCCCCCCCCCCCCCCCCCCCCCCCCCCCCCCCCCCCCCCCCCCCCCCCCCCCCCCCCCCCCCCCCCCCCCCCCCCCCCCCCCCCCCCCCCCCCCCCCCCCCCCCCCCCCCCCCCCCCCCCCCCCCCCCCCCCCCCCCCCCCCCCCCCCCCCCCCCCCCCCCCCCCCCCCCCCCCCCCCCCCCCCCCCCCCCCCCCCCCCCCCCCCCCCCCCCCCCCCCCCCCCCCCCCCCCCCCCCCCCCCCCCCCCCCCCCCCCCCCCCCCCCCCCCCCCCCCCCCCCCCCCCCCCCCCCCCCCCCCCCCCCCCCCCCCCCCCCCCCCCCCCCCCCCCCCCCCCCCCCCCCCCCCCCCCCCCCCCCCCCCCCCCCCCCCCCCCCCCCCCCCCCCCCCCCCCCCCCCCCCCCCCCCCCCCCCCCCCCCCCCCCCCCCCCCCCCCCCCCCCCCCCCCCCCCCCCCCCCCCCCCCCCCCCCCCCCCCCCCCCCCCCCCCCCCCCCCCCCCCCCCCCCCCCCCCCCCCCCCCCCCCCCCCCCCCCCCCCCCCCCAAAAAATAAATAGCAAACTATGAGGCAGCTGCAGTTCAAATTTGACCCGCTTCTAGCTGAATCGGCAGAAATTTGTCTTTTTCACGAGAGGTGGATCAAAACTTTTAACACCCAACCATTTTGTTAATTGTGCATTAAATATGTCCTAGTATTTTAGAAAATTGATTTGGTCCAATTTTGCAACAATTATTTGGGAGGTCCTTCACAAAAAAACCTCCTTTGGGGCACTCGAAAAATGGAAAATGGTTTTTTCGTCCAAAGAAAATGAAAACTTCCTTAGGCAACATTGTTTGCCATTCCAACACCCATTAGCCATGTACATTTCCCGTACCGCTAATCAAACACTTGGCTGCTAATTCATGTTTGAGCATCGATCGGTCTCCTCGTGAGAATCTTATGTTATAATTTTCTTCCTAGCACCTACCTGGGGAGTGCCCAACCCACTAGACATGCCTAGGCTGCCCAGAACACATGGCAACACCACAGTCACGCGGTGACCACGTGGCGGGCATGCGAGTTTACGCGCTCTAGAGTTGGGGCCCTCGGCCACCGCCCAAACCTCGACGTATCGCCACCAAACCATGTATTTATGATTAAATAGGTACTTATGTAACTAGAAATGATTTTTGGACCCCCCCCCCCCCCCCCCCCCCCCCCCCCCCCCCCCCCCCCCCCCCCCCCCCCCCCCCCCCCCCCCCCCCCCCCCCCCCCCCCCCCCCCCCCCCCCCCCCCCCCCCCCCCCCCCCCCCCCCCCCCCCCCCCCCCCCCCCCCCCCCCCCCCCCCCCCCCCCCCCCCCCCCCCCCCCCCCCCCCCCCCCCCCCCCCCCCCCCCCCCCCCCCCCCCCCCCCCCCCCCCCCCCCCCCCCCCCCCCCCCCCCCCCCCCCCCCCCCCCCCCCCCCCCCCCCCCCCCCCCCCCCCCCCCCCCCCCCCCCCCCCCCCCCCCCCCCCCCCCCCCCCCCCCCCCCCCCCCCCCCCCCCCCCCCCCCCCCCCCCCCCCCCCCCCCCCCCCCCCCCCCCCCCCCCCCCCCCCCCCCCCCCCCCCCCCCCCCCCCCCCCCCCCCCCCCCCCCCCCCCCCCCCCCCCCCCCCCCCCCCCCCCCCCCCCCCCCCCCCCCCCCCCCCCCCCCCCCCCCCCCCCCCCCCCCCCCCCCCCCCCCCCCCCCCCCCCCCCCCCCCCCCCCCCCCCCCCCCCCCCCCCCCCCCCCCCCCCCCCCCCCCCCCCCCCCCCCCCCCCCCCCCCCCCCCCCCCCCCCCCCCCCCCCCCCCCCCCCCCCCCCCCCCCCCCCCCCCCCCCCCCCCCCCCCCCCCCCCCCCCCCCCCCCCCCCCCCCCCCCCCCCCCCCCCCCCCCCCCCCCCCCCCCCCCCCCCCCCCCCCCCCCCCCCCCCCCCCCCCCCCCCCCCCCCCCCCCCCCCCCCCCCCCCCCCCCCCCCCCCCCCCCCCCCCCCCCCCCCCCCCCCCCCCCCCCCCCCCCCCCCCCCCCCCCCCCCCCCCCCCCCCCCCCCCCCCCCCCCCCCCCCCCCCCCCCCCCCCCCCCCCCCCCCCCCCCCCCCCCCCCCCCCCCCCCCCCCCCCCCCCCCCCCCCCCCCCCCCCCCCCCCCCCCCCCCCCCCCCCCCCCCCCCCCCCCCCCCCCCCCCCCCCCCCCCCCCCCCCCCCCCCCCCCCCCCCCCCCCCCCCCCCCCCCCCCCCCCCCCCCCCCCCCCCCCCCCCCCCCCCCCCCCCCCCCCCCCCCCCCCCCCCCCCCCCCCCCCCCCCCCCCCCCCCCCCCCCCCCCCCCCCCCCCCCCCCCCCCCCCCCCCCCCCCCCCCCCCCCCCCCCCCCCCCCCCCCCCCCCCCCCCCCCCCCCCCCCCCCCCCCCCCCCCCCCCCCCCCCCCCCCCCCCCCCCCCCCCCCCCCCCCCCCCCCCCCCCCCCCCCCCCCCCCCCCCCCCCCCCCCCCCCCCCCCCCCCCCCCCCCCCCCCCCCCCCCCCCCCCCCCCCCCCCCCCCCCCCCCCCCCCCCCCCCCCCCCCCCCCCCCCCCCCCCCCCCCCCCCCCCCCCCCCCCCCCCCCCCCCCCCCCCCCCCCCCCCCCCCCCCCCCCCCCCCCCCCCCCCCCCCCCCCCCCCCCCCCCCCCCCCCCCCCCCCCCCCCCCCCCCCCCCCCCCCCCCCCCCCCCCCCCCCCCCCCCCCCCCCCCCCCCCCCCCCCCCCCCCCCCCCCCCCCCCCCCCCCCCCCCCCCCCCCCCCCCCCCCCCCCCCCCCCCCCCCCCCCCCCCCCCCCCCCCCCCCCCCCCCCCCCCCCCCCCCCCCCCCCCCCCCCCCCCCCCCCCCCCCCCCCCCCCCCCCCCCCCCCCCCCCCCCCCCCCCCCCCCCCCCCCCCCCCCCCCCCCCCCCCCCCCCCCCCCCCCCCCCCCCCCCCCCCCCCCCCCCCCCCCCCCCCCCCCCCCCCCCCCCCCCCCCCCCCCCCCCCCCCCCCCCCCCCCCCCCCCCCCCCCCCCCCCCCCCCCCCCCCCCCCCCCCCCCCCCCCCCCCCCCCCCCCCCCCCCCCCCCCCCCCCCCCCCCCCCCCCCCCCCCCCCCCCCCCCCCCCCCCCCCCCCCCCCCCCCCCCCCCCCCCCCCCCCCCCCCCCCCCCCCCCCCCCCCCCCCCCCCCCCCCCCCCCCCCCCCCCCCCCCCCCCCCCCCCCCCCCCCCCCCCCCCCCCCCCCCCCCCCCCCCCCCCCCCCCCCCCCCCCCCCCCCCCCCCCCCCCCCCCCCCCCCCCCCCCCCCCCCCCCCCCCCCCCCCCCCCCCCCCCCCCCCCCCCCCCCCCCCCCCCCCCCCCCCCCCCCCCCCCCCCCCCCCCCCCCCCCCCCCCCCCCCCCCCCCCCCCCCCCCCCCCCCCCCCCCCCCCCCCCCCCCCCCCCCCCCCCCCCCCCCCCCCCCCCCCCCCCCCCCCCCCCCCCCCCCCCCCCCCCCCCCCCCCCCCCCCCCCCCCCCCCCCCCCCCCCCCCCCCCCCCCCCCCCCCCCCCCCCCCCCCCCCCCCCCCCCCCCCCCCCCCCCCCCCCCCCCCCCCCCCCCCCCCCCCCCCCCCCCCCCCCCCCCCCCCCCCCCCCCCCCCCCCCCCCCCCCCCCCCCCCCCCCCCCCCCCCCCCCCCCCCCCCCCCCCCCCCCCCCCCCCCCCCCCCCCCCCCCCCCCCCCCCCCCCCCCCCCCCCCCCCCCCCCCCCCCCCCCCCCCCCCCCCCCCCCCCCCCCCCCCCCCCCCCCCCCCCCCCCCCCCCCCCCCCCCCCCCCCCCCCCCCCCCCCCCCCCCCCCCCCCCCCCCCCCCCCCCCCCCCCCCCCCCCCCCCCCCCCCCCCCCCCCCCCCCCCCCCCCCCCCCCCCCCCCCCCCCCCCCCCCCCCCCCCCCCCCCCCCCCCCCCCCCCCCCCCCCCCCCCCCCCCCCCCCCCCCCCCCCCCCCCCCCCCCCCCCCCCCCCCCCCCCCCCCCCCCCCCCCCCCCCCCCCCCCCCCCCCCCCCCCCCCCCCCCCCCCCCCCCCCCCCCCCCCCCCCCCCCCCCCCCCCCCCCCCCCCCCCCCCCCCCCCCCCCCCCCCCCCCCCCCCCCCCCCCCCCCCCCCCCCCCCCCCCCCCCCCCCCCCCCCCCCCCCCCCCCCCCCCCCCCCCCCCCCCCCCCCCCCCCCCCCCCCCCCCCCCCCCCCCCCCCCCCCCCCCCCCCCCCCCCCCCCCCCCCCCCCCCCCCCCCCCCCCCCCCCCCCCCCCCCCCCCCCCCCCCCCCCCCCCCCCCCCCCCCCCCCCCCCCCCCCCCCCCCCCCCCCCCCCCCCCCCCCCCCCCCCCCCCCCCCCCCCCCCCCCCCCCCCCCCCCCCCCCCCCCCCCCCCCCCCCCCCCCCCCCCCCCCCCCCCCCCCCCCCCCCCCCCCCCCCCCCCCCCCCCCCCCCCCCCCCCCCCCCCCCCCCCCCCCCCCCCCCCCCCCCCCCCCCCCCCCCCCCCCCCCCCCCCCCCCCCCCCCCCCCCCCCCCCCCCCCCCCCCCCCCCCCCCCCCCCCCCCCCCCCCCCCCCCCCCCCCCCCCCCCCCCCCCCCCCCCCCCCCCCCCCCCCCCCCCCCCCCCCCCCCCCCCCCCCCCCCCCCCCCCCCCCCCCCCCCCCCCCCCCCCCCCCCCCCCCCCCCCCCCCCCCCCCCCCCCCCCCCCCCCCCCCCCCCCCCCCCCCCCCCCCCCCCCCCCCCCCCCCCCCCCCCCCCCCCCCCCCCCCCCCCCCCCCCCCCCCCCCCCCCCCCCCCCCCCCCCCCCCCCCCCCCCCCCCCCCCCCCCCCCCCCCCCCCCCCCCCCCCCCCCCCCCCCCCCCCCCCCCCCCCCCCCCCCCCCCCCCCCCCCCCCCCCCCCCCCCCCCCCCCCCCCCCCCCCCCCCCCCCCCCCCCCCCCCCCCCCCCCCCCCCCCCCCCCCCCCCCCCCCCCCCCCCCCCCCCCCCCCCCCCCCCCCCCCCCCCCCCCCCCCCCCCCCCCCCCCCCCCCCCCCCCCCCCCCCCCCCCCCCCCCCCCCCCCCCCCCCCCCCCCCCCCCCCCCCCCCCCCCCCCCCCCCCCCCCCCCCCCCCCCCCCCCCCCCCCCCCCCCCCCCCCCCCCCCCCCCCCCCCCCCCCCCCCCCCCCCCCCCCCCCCCCCCCCCCCCCCCCCCCCCCCCCCCCCCCCCCCCCCCCCCCCCCCCCCCCCCCCCCCCCCCCCCCCCCCCCCCCCCCCCCCCCCCCCCCCCCCCCCCCCCCCCCCCCCCCCCCCCCCCCCCCCCCCCCCCCCCCCCCCCCCCCCCCCCCCCCCCCCCCCCCCCCCCCCCCCCCCCCCCCCCCCCCCCCCCCCCCCCCCCCCCCCCCCCCCCCCCCCCCCCCCCCCCCCCCCCCCCCCCCCCCCCCCCCCCCCCCCCCCCCCCCCCCCCCCCCCCCCCCCCCCCCCCCCCCCCCCCCCCCCCCCCCCCCCCCCCCCCCCCCCCCCCCCCCCCCCCCCCCCCCCCCCCCCCCCCCCCCCCCCCCCCCCCCCCCCCCCCCCCCCCCCCCCCCCCCCCCCCCCCCCCCCCCCCCCCCCCCCCCCCCCCCCCCCCCCCCCCCCCCCCCCCCCCCCCCCCCCCCCCCCCCCCCCCCCCCCCCCCCCCCCCCCCCCCCCCCCCCCCCCCCCCCCCCCCCCCCCCCCCCCCCCCCCCCCCCCCCCCCCCCCCCCCCCCCCCCCCCCCCCCCCCCCCCCCCCCCCCCCCCCCCCCCCCCCCCCCCCCCCCCCCCCCCCCCCCCCCCCCCCCCCCCCCCCCCCCCCCCCCCCCCCCCCCCCCCCCCCCCCCCCCCCCCCCCCCCCCCCCCCCCCCCCCCCCCCCCCCCCCCCCCCCCCCCCCCCCCCCCCCCCCCCCCCCCCCCCCCCCCCCCCCCCCCCCCCCCCCCCCCCCCCCCCCCCCCCCCCCCCCCCCCCCCCCCCCCCCCCCCCCCCCCCCCCCCCCCCCCCCCCCCCCCCCCCCCCCCCCCCCCCCCCCCCCCCCCCCCCCCCCCCCCCCCCCCCCCCCCCCCCCCCCCCCCCCCCCCCCCCCCCCCCCCCCCCCCCCCCCCCCCCCCCCCCCCCCCCCCCCCCCCCCCCCCCCCCCCCCCCCCCCCCCCCCCCCCCCCCCTAAGGAAGTTTTCATTTTCTTTGCACGGAAAATTCATTTTCCATTTTCCGAGTGCCTGAAATGAGTTTTTTTGTGAAGGACCTACCATATATTTGTTGCAAAATTGGACCAAATCAATTTTATAAAATACTAGGCCATATTTAATAAACAATTGACAAAATTGTTGGGTGTCAAAAGTTTTGATCCACCTCTGGTCAAAAAGACAAATTCCCGCCGATTCAGTTGGAAGCGGGTCAAATTTGAACTGCGGCTGCCTCATAGTTTGCTATTTATTTTTTCCAAAAAACATTTCTAGTTACATAAGTACCTATTTAATCATAAATACATGGTTTGGTGGTGATACGTCGAGGTTTGGACGGTGGCCGAGGGCCCCAACTCTAGAGCGCGTAAACTCGCATGCCCGCCGCGTGGTCACCGCATGACCGTGGTGTTGCCATGTGTTCCGGGCGGCCTAGGCATGTCTAGTGGGTTGGGCACTCCCCAGGTAGGTGCTAGGAAGACTATCACAACATAAGATCTCACGAGGAGACCGATCGATGCTCAAACATGAATAAATAGCCAAGTGTTTGATTGGCGGTACGGGAAATGCACATGGCTAATGGGCGTGAGTTTTGGTTGAGGATGATCAGTTACTAAGAAGACCATCTTCACAAATTTTCAGCTTAAAAGGAGGATCCTATGTGGTACTTGCTTTGCAAAGTACCACACTGAACATAAATACGAATGTTGAAGCTGGGCTCAAAATAATGAATGGATTGAGCTGGCATTTGGTGGAGGATGGTTATTTGGGTAGAGGAAAGCACTGTAGAAAATGGATACCATTTGGACATGCCAAAGTGGTACTTCCTTCACAAAGTGTTTTTCTGAACAGAATATGAAAATGAATATTGTTCTCGAAAATGAGCTATCATGTGTGAAGATTTATGGCTTTCAAACAAATGATCAATCTTATGGCCACATTCATGGCATAGTTTGTTCAAATGATCTCATATTGTGCACAAGGGTGCATCTTGGAATGGCAAACAATGTTGCCTAAGGAAGTTTTCATTTTCTTTGCACGGAAAATTCATTTTCCATTTTCCGAGTGCCTGAAATGAGTTTTTTTGTGAACCCCCCCCCCCCCCCCCCCCCCCCCCCCCCCCCCCCCCCCCCCCCCCCCCCCCCCCCCCCCCCCCCCCCCCCCCCCCCCCCCCCCCCCCCCCCCCCCCCCCCCCCCCCCCCCCCCCCCCCCCCCCCCCCCCCCCCCCCCCCCCCCCCCCCCCCCCCCCCCCCCCCCCCCCCCCCCCCCCCCCCCCCCCCCCCCCCCCCCCCCCCCCCCCCCCCCCCCCCCCCCCCCCCCCCCCCCCCCCCCCCCCCCCCCCCCCCCCCCCCCCCCCCCCCCCCCCCCCCCCCCCCCCCCCCCCCCCCCCCCCCCCCCCCCCCCCCCCCCCCCCCCCCCCCCCCCCCCCCCCCCCCCCCCCCCCCCCCCCCCCCCCCCCCCCCCCCCCCCCCCCCCCCCCCCCCCCCCCCCCCCCCCCCCCCCCCCCCCCCCCCCCCCCCCCCCCCCCCCCCCCCCCCCCCCCCCCCCCCCCCCCCCCCCCCCCCCCCCCCCCCCCCCCCCCCCCCCCCCCCCCCCCCCCCCCCCCCCCCCCCCCCCCCCCCCCCCCCCCCCCCCCCCCCCCCCCCCCCCCCCCCCCCCCCCCCCCCCCCCCCCCCCCCCCCCCCCCCCCCCCCCCCCCCCCCCCCCCCCCCCCCCCCCCCCCCCCCCCCCCCCCCCCCCCCCCCCCCCCCCCCCCCCCCCCCCCCCCCCCCCCCCCCCCCCCCCCCCCCCCCCCCCCCCCCCCCCCCCCCCCCCCCCCCCCCCCCCCCCCCCCCCCCCCCCCCCCCCCCCCCCCCCCCCCCCCCCCCCCCCCCCCCCCCCCCCCCCCCCCCCCCCCCCCCCCCCCCCCCCCCCCCCCCCCCCCCCCCCCCCCCCCCCCCCCCCCCCCCCCCCCCCCCCCCCCCCCCCCCCCCCCCCCCCCCCCCCCCCCCCCCCCCCCCCCCCCCCCCCCCCCCCCCCCCCCCCCCCCCCCCCCCCCCCCCCCAACTTTGTATAGCCCTAGCCCCCTCCGGTGTCTATATAAACTGGAGGGTTTAGTCCATAGGGCACAATCATAATCATACAGGCTAGACCTCTAGGGTTTTAGCCATTATGATCTTGTGGTAGATCAACTCTTGTAATACTCATATTCATCAAGATCAATCAAGCAGGAAGTAGGGTATTACCTCCATAGAGAGGGCCTCCTGTTATTATCATCCTTAGACGCATAGTTCGGGACCCCCTACCCGAGATCCACCGGTTTTGACACCGACATTGGTGCTTTCATTGAGAGTTCCGCTGTGTTGTCATCAAAAGGTTTGATGGCTCCATCAATCATCTACAACAATACAGTCCATGGGGGATTTTCCTCCCTGAACAGATCTTCGTGTTCGGTGGCTTCGCACTATGGGCCAACTCACTTGGCCATCTAGAGCAGATCGACAGCAACGCCCCTGGCCATCAGGTCAGATTTGGAAGCTTGAATTATGTTACCGATATCCACGGAGACTTGATCTTCGTTGGATTCGAGCCCACGACAGCCGCTCCCTGCCACCAGTATGAACTGGACTATGTGACATGGGTCGGACTGATGGGCTATGAAGATACAAGACAAAATACTTCGTCCCGTGTCCGGATGGGACTCTCCTTGGCGTGGAAGGCAAGCTTGGCGTTCGGATATGTTGATTCCTTTCTCTGTAACCAACTTTGTATAGCCCTAGCCCCCTCCGGTGTCTATATAAACTGGAGGGTTTAGTCCATAGGGCACAATCATAATCATACAGGCTAGACCTCTAGGGTTTCCCCCCCCCCCCCCCCCCCCCCCCCCCCCCCCCCCCCCCCCCCCCCCCCCCCCCCCCCCCCCCCCCCCCCCCCCCCCCCCCCCCCCCCCCCCCCCCCCCCCCCCCCCCCCCCCCCCCCCCCCCCCCCCCCCCCCCCCCCCCCCCCCCCCCCCCCCCCCCCCCCCCCCCCCCCCCCCCCCCCCCCCCCCCCCCCCCCCCCCCCCCCCCCCCCCCCCCCCCCCCCCCCCCCCCCCCCCCCCCCCCCCCCCCCCCCCCCCCCCCCCCCCCCCCCCCCCCCCCCCCCCCCCCCCCCCCCCCCCCCCCCCCCCCCCCCCCCCCCCCCCCCCCCCCCCCCCCCCCCCCCCCCCCCCCCCCCCCCCCCCCCCCCCCCCCCCCCCCCCCCCCCCCCCCCCCCCCCCCCCCCCCCCCCCCCCCCCCCCCCCCCCCCCCCCCCCCCCCCCCCCCCCCCCCCCCCCCCCCCCCCCCCCCCCCCCCCCCCCCCCCCCCCCCCCCCCCCCCCCCCCCCCCCCCCCCCCCCCCCCCCCCCCCCCCCCCCCCCCCCCCCCCCCCCCCCCCCCCCCCCCCCCCCCCCCCCCCCCCCCCCCCCCCCCCCCCCCCCCCCCCCCCCCCCCCCCCCCCCCCCCCCCCCCCCCCCCCCCCCCCCCCCCCCCCCCCCCCCCCCCCCCCCCCCCCCCCCCCCCCCCCCCCCCCCCCCCCCCCCCCCCCCCCCCCCCCCCCCCCCCCCCCCCCCCCCCCCCCCCCCCCCCCCCCCCCCCCCCCCCCCCCCCCCCCCCCCCCCCCCCCCCCCCCCCCCCCCCCCCCCCCCCCCCCCCCCCCCCCCCCCCCCCCCCCCCCCCCCCCCCCCCCCCCCCCCCCCCCCCCCCCCCCCCCCCCCCCCCCCCCCCCCCCCCCCCCCCCCCCCCCCCCCCCCCCCCCCCCCCCCCCCCCCCCCCCCCCCCCCCCCCCCCCCCCCCCCCCCCCCCCCCCCCCCCCCCCCCCCCCCCCCCCCCCCCCCCCCCCCCCCCCCCCCCCCCCCCCCCCCCCCCCCCCCCCCCCCCCCCCCCCCCCCCCCCCCCCCCCCCCCCCCCCCCCCCCCCCCCCCCCCCCCCCCCCCCCCCCCCCCCCCCCCCCCCCCCCCCCCCCCCCCCCCCCCCCCCCCCCCCCCCCCCCCCCCCCCCCCCCCCCCCCCCCCCCCCCCCCCCCCCCCCCCCCCCCCCCCCCCCCCCCCCCCCCCCCCCCCCCCCCCCCCCCCCCCCCCCCCCCCCCCCCCCCCCCCCCCCCCCCCCCCCCCCCCCCCCCCCCCCCCCCCCCCCCCCCCCCCCCCCCCCCCCCCCCCCCCCCCCCCCCCCCCCCCCCCCCCCCCCCCCCCCCCCCCCCCCCCCCCCCCCCCCCCCCCCCCCCCCCCCCCCCCCCCCCCCCCCCCCCCCCCCCCCCCCCCCCCCCCCCCCCCCCCCCCCCCCCCCCCCCCCCCCCCCCCCCCCCCCCCCCCCCCCCCCCCCCCCCCCCCCCCCCCCCCCCCCCCCCCCCCCCCCCCCCCCCCCCCCCCCCCCCCCCCCCCCCCCCCCCCCCCCCCCCCCCCCCCCCCCCCCCCCCCCCCCCCCCCCCCCCCCCCCCCCCCCCCCCCCCCCCCCCCCCCCCCCCCCCCCCCCCCCCCCCCCCCCCCCCCCCCCCCCCCCCCCCCCCCCCCCCCCCCCCCCCCCCCCCCCCCCCCCCCCCCCCCCCCCCCCCCCCCCCCCCCCCCCCCCCCCCCCCCCCCCCCCCCCCCCCCCCCCCCCCCCCCCCCCCCCCCCCCCCCCCCCCCCCCCCCCCCCCCCCCCCCCCCCCCCCCCCCCCCCCCCCCCCCCCCCCCCCCCCCCCCCCCCCCCCCCCCCCCCCCCCCCCCCCCCCCCCCCCCCCCCCCCCCCCCCCCCCCCCCCCCCCCCCCCCCCCCCCCCCCCCCCCCCCCCCCCCCCCCCCCCCCCCCCCCCCCCCCCCCCCCCCCCCCCCCCCCCCCCCCCCCCCCCCCCCCCCCCCCCCCCCCCCCCCCCCCCCCCCCCCCCCCCCCCCCCCCCCCCCCCCCCCCCCCCCCCCCCCCCCCCCCCCCCCCCCCCCCCCCCCCCCCCCCCCCCCCCCCCCCCCCCCCCCCCCCCCCCCCCCCCCCCCCCCCCCCCCCCCCCCCCCCCCCCCCCCCCCCCCCCCCCCCCCCCCCCCCCCCCCCCCCCCCCCCCCCCCCCCCCCCCCCCCCCCCCCCCCCCCCCCCCCCCCCCCCCCCCCCCCCCCCCCCCCCCCCCCCCCCCCCCCCCCCCCCCCCCCCCCCCCCCCCCCCCCCCCCCCCCCCCCCCCCCCCCCCCCCCCCCCCCCCCCCCCCCCCCCCCCCCCCCCCCCCCCCCCCCCCCCCCCCCCCCCCCCCCCCCCCCCCCCCCCCCCCCCCCCCCCCCCCCCCCCCCCCCCCCCCCCCCCCCCCCCCCCCCCCCCCCCCCCCCCCCCCCCCCCCCCCCCCCCCCCCCCCCCCCCCCCCCCCCCCCCCCCCCCCCCCCCCCCCCCCCCCCCCCCCCCCCCCCCCCCCCCCCCCCCCCCCCCCCCCCCCCCCCCCCCCCCCCCCCCCCCCCCCCCCCCCCCCCCCCCCCCCCCCCCCCCCCCCCCCCCCCCCCCCCCCCCCCCCCCCCCCCCCCCCCCCCCCCCCCCCCCCCCCCCCCCCCCCCCCCCCCCCCCCCCCCCCCCCCCCCCCCCCCCCCCCCCCCCCCCCCCCCCCCCCCCCCCCCCCCCCCCCCCCCCCCCCCCCCCCCCCCCCCCCCCCCCCCCCCCCCCCCCCCCCCCCCCCCCCCCCCCCCCCCCCCCCCCCCCCCCCCCCCCCCCCCCCCCCCCCCCCCCCCCCCCCCCCCCCCCCCCCCCCCCCCCCCCCCCCCCCCCCCCCCCCCCCCCCCCCCCCCCCCCCCCCCCCCCCCCCCCCCCCCCCCCCCCCCCCCCCCCCCCCCCCCCCCCCCCCCCCCCCCCCCCCCCCCCCCCCCCCCCCCCCCCCCCCCCCCCCCCCCCCCCCCCCCCCCCCCCCCCCCCCCCCCCCCCCCCCCCCCCCCCCCCCCCCCCCCCCCCCCCCCCCCCCCCCCCCCCCCCCCCCCCCCCCCCCCCCCCCCCCCCCCCCCCCCCCCCCCCCCCCCCCCCCCCCCCCCCCCCCCCCCCCCCCCCCCCCCCCCCCCCCCCCCCCCCCCCCCCCCCCCCCCCCCCCCCCCCCCCCCCCCCCCCCCCCCCCCCCCCCCCCCCCCCCCCCCCCCCCCCCCCCCCCCCCCCCCCCCCCCCCCCCCCCCCCCCCCCCCCCCCCCCCCCCCCCCCCCCCCCCCCCCCCCCCCCCCCCCCCCCCCCCCCCCCCCCCCCCCCCCCCCCCCCCCCCCCCCCCCCCCCCCCCCCCCCCCCCCCCCCCCCCCCCCCCCCCCCCCCCCCCCCCCCCCCCCCCCCCCCCCCCCCCCCCCCCCCCCCCCCCCCCCCCCCCCCCCCCCCCCCCCCCCCCCCCCCCCCCCCCCCCCCCCCCCCCCCCCCCCCCCCCCCCCCCCCCCCCCCCCCCCCCCCCCCCCCCCCCCCCCCCCCCCCCCCCCCCCCCCCCCCCCCCCCCCCCCCCCCCCCCCCCCCCCCCCCCCCCCCCCCCCCCCCCCCCCCCCCCCCCCCCCCCCCCCCCCCCCCCCCCCCCCCCCCCCCCCCCCCCCCCCCCCCCCCCCCCCCCCCCCCCCCCCCCCCCCCCCCCCCCCCCCCCCCCCCCCCCCCCCCCCCCCCCCCCCCAGTCCGGTTGCCTCGCTCGCTATGCTATCACCTCCTTAATAGGACCAAGACGTTGGGTTAAGTGTGAACACGCGTTTTTTGCAAACACCCCTGCATTTTATGCGTGCGGGTTGAAGCCGACGGCTGCAATCTTTCAGGTTATACACAGGTATACATAAACGGCCGCACAGGAGGCATCATACTACTTTCAGGCAAAAGTATAAAAATAACCTTATAAAAAATTCATAAAAGCATTGTGCTTACAATGAAAATACATATCACTCAAACATAATATTTTTCGAGCACTGGGCCTCTATCAAACGAGCGCCCTCGAGAACCTCCTCGAAATAGTGCTGCCCGTGCACAAGTTCGGGGTACTAGGGTACCCCTAATCTAGTACACCGACAAGGGGCTATCTAGTAGCCCCACTGTCAAACTCTTATGGCTAAGTGAAAGTGTTAAAGCATTATAGTCCGGTTGCCTCGCTCGCTATGCTATCACCTCCTTAATAGGACCAAGACGTTGGGTTAAGTGTGAACACGCGTTTTTT
>JAAAWM010008901.1:0-17705 GCA_036873465.1 Thinopyrum obtusiflorum
AACTCTCTCGGGAGGGCTGATCTGGAGTCTGTTCGGGGCTTTGGAGAGGGGAATCCGTCGCCGTCGTCATCATCAACCTTCCTCCATCACAAATTTCATGATGCTCACTGCCGTGCGTGAGTAATTCCATCGTAGGCTTGCTGGACGGTGATGGGTTGGATGAGATTTACCATGTAATCGAGTTAGCTTTGTTAGGGTTTGATCCCTAGTATCCACTATGTTCTAAGATTGATGTTGCTATGACTTTGCTATGTTTAGTGCTTGTCACTAGGGCCTGAGTGCCATGAGTTCAGATCTGAACCTATTATGTTTCCATGAATATATGTGAGTTCTTGATCCTATCTTGCAAGTCAATAGTCACCTACTATGTGTTATGATCCGGCAACCAAGAAGTGACATTAATCGAGACCACTCCCAGTGATGACCGTAGTTTGAGGAGTTCATGTATTCACTAAGTGTTAATGATTTGGTCTGGTACTCTATTAAAAGGAGGCCTTAATATTCCTTAGTTTCCAATAGGACCCCGCTGCCACGGGAGGGTAGGACAAAAGATGGCATGCAAGTTCTTTTCCATAAGCACGTATGACTATATTCGGAATACATGCCTACATTACATTGATGAACTGGACCTAGTTCTGTGTCACCCTATGTTATAACTGTTGCATGAGGAATCGCATCCGACATAATTATCCATCATTGATCCAATGCCGACGAGCTTTTCACATATTGATCTTTGCTTAGTTACTTTTCCCCTGCCACTGTTACAATTACTAAAAAGCTGCTACTGTTACTTTTGCCACCGTTACCGCTACTATCATATTACTTTGCTACTAAATACTTTGCTGCAGTGTTACAATTACTATAAAACTGCTACTGTTACCTTTGCCACCGTTACCGTTACTTCCATACTACTTTGCTACTAAATACTTTGCTGCAGATATTAAGTTTTCCAGATGTGGTTGAATTGGCAACTCAACTGCTAATACTTGAGAATATTCTTTGTTCCCCTTGTGTCGAATCAATAAATTTGGGTTGAATACTCTACCCTCGAAAACTGTTGCGATCCCCTATACTTGTGGTTATCAAGACTATTTTCTGGCGCCGTTGCCGGGGAGCATAGCTCTATTCTTTGAGTCACTTGGGATTTATATATGTTGATCACTATGAGGAATTTGAAAGATGAAAAAACCAGGATTTATCCCTCAACTACGAGGGGAGGTAAGGAACTGCCATCTAGCTCTGCACTTGATTCACCTTCTGTTATGAGTAAATTTGCGACACCTACACCTGCTATTGATGATAGGTCACATGTTATTGATGATGCCACTTCTGCTATGCATGATACTTATGATGAAACTACTTCTATGCTTGATAATACTGTGCCATTAGGTGAATTTCTTCATGAACAACTTGCTAGGGTTAGAGAGAATGAAATTATTGAAACTGATAATATTGATGAAAGTGATGATGAAGATTCTCCCCCTAGATATGAATTGCCTGATGTGCCTGAGGGTTACGTTATGGATGAAGAAACTGCTAGAGACTTTTTTGCTTGCAAAGATAGATATGATCTTAAGAAATTGTTAGCTAAGCTGAAAGAAAAGTCTTTGAATGCTAGAATAAAATATCTGCTTTTGCTACTTCACCTATCTGTATTTCTGGTAAGGATTATGATTTCTCTGTCGACCCTGAGTTAATTACTTTGGTTGAATCTGATCCTTTTTATGGCTATGAATCTGAAACTGTTGTGGCACATCTTACTAAATTGAATGATATAGCTACCCTATTCACTCATGAGGAAAAAATTAGTTACTACTATATCCTTAAGTTATTTCCGTTCTCATTAAAGGGTGATGCTAAAACATGGTTTAATTCTCTTGATCCTGGTTGTGTGCGTAGTCCCCAGGATATGATTTATTACTTCTCTGCTAAATATTTCCCCGCTCATAAGAAACAAGCTGCCTTAAGGGAAATATATAATTTTGAGCAAATTGAAGAAGAGAGTCTCCCACAAGCTTGGGGGAGGCTTCTCCGCTTACTTAATGCTTTGCCTGATCATCGTCTCAAGAAAAATGAAATACTTGATATCTTTTATAATGGACTAACTGATGCTTCCAGAGACCACCTGGATAGTTGTGCTGGTTGTGTTTTCAGGGAAAGAGCTGTTGATCAAGCTGAATTGCTATTGAATAATATGTTGAGTAATGATAATAATTGGACACTTCCCGAACCAACTCCTAAACCAACTCCGAAGAAAAGGGGTATTCTATTTCTCAGTCCTGAAGATATGCAAGAGGCAAATAAATCTATGAAAGAAAAGGGTATTAAAGCTGAAGATGTTGATAACCCGACACAGGTAGTAAAGGTAAATTCTCTCTATAGATTTGATGAAGGTGATATCCCTCGTTATAAGTCTGCTAGCAAATGCTTAGATGAGTTTGTTAATTTTATTGCTAAACAAGAAAACTTCAATGCTTATGTTGGTAGACAATTGAAACATAATGCTTATATGATTGAATACTTGAGTGGTTATATGTCTAGAGTTAAGGGTGAACTTAAACTTATTAGTAAACATGCTTCTATGGTTACCACTCAAGTAGAACAAGTGCTTAAAGCTCAAAATGATTTGCTCAATGAATTAAATAATAAGAAAAATGATAATGATGTTAGAGTTATGACTAGAGGGAGTAAAATGACTCAGGAACCTTTGTATCCCGAGGGCCACCCTAAGAGAATTGAGCAAGATTCTCAGAGAACTAATGTTGATGCACCTAGTTCTTCTAAGAAGAAGAAAAAGAAAAATGATAGGACTTTGCATGCTTCTAGTGAACCTGTTGTTGACACACCTGAGAATCCCAATGATATTTCTATTTCTGATGCTGAAACACAATCTGGTAATGAACATGAACGTAGTGATAATATTAATGATGATGTTCATGTTGATGCTCAACCTAGCAATGACAATGATGTAGAGATTGAACCTGCTGTTGATCTTGATAACCCACAATCAAAGAATCAACATTATGATAAGAGAGACTTCGTTGCTAGGAAGCACGGTAAAGAAAGAGAACCATGGGTTCAGAAACCCATGCCTTTTCCTCCTAAACCATTCAAGAAAAAGGATGATGAGGATTTTGAGCGCTTTGCTGAAATGATTAGACCTATCTTTTTGCGTATGCGTTTGACTGACATGCTTAAAATGAATCCTTATGCGAAGTATATAAAAGAAATTGTTACAAATAAAAGAAAGATACCAGAAGCTGAAATTTCCACCATGCTTGCTAATTATACTTTTAAAGGTGGAATACCTAAGAAACTAGGAGATCCAGGAGTACCAACTATACCATGCTCCATTAAAATAAACTATGTTAAAACTGCTTTATGTGATCTTGGAGCCGGTGTTAGTGTTATGCCTCTCTCTTTATATCGTAGACTTGATTTGAATAAGTTGACACCTACTGAAATATCTTTGCAAATGGCCGATAAATCAATTGCTATACCTGTCGGTATTTGTGAGGATGTGCCGGAGAGGGGAATCCGTCGCCGTCGTCATCATCAACCTTCCTCCATCACCAATTTCATGATGCTCACCTCCGTGCGTGAGTAATTCCATCGTAGGCTTGCTGGACGGTGATGGGTTGGATGAGATTTATCATGTAATCGAGTTAGTTTTGTTAGGGTTTGATCCCTAGTATCCATTATGTTCTAAGATTTATGTTGCTATGACTTTGCTATGCTTAATGCTTGTCACTAGGGCCCGAGTGCCATGATTTTAGATCTGAACCTATTATGTTTTCATGAATATATGTGAGTTATTGATCCTATCTTGCAAGTCAATAGTCACCTACTATGTGTTATGATCCGATAACCTCGAAGTGACAATAATCGGGACCACTCCCGGTGATGACCGTAGTTTGAGGAGTTCATGTATTCACTAAGTGTTAATGCTTTGGTCCGGTACTCTATTAAAGGGAGGCCTTAATATCCCTTAGTTTCCAATAGGACCCCGCTGCCACAGGAGGGTAGGACAAAAGATGTCATGCAAGTTCTTTTCCATAAGCACGTATGACTATATTCGGAATACATGCCTACGTTACATCGATGAACTGGAGCTAGTTCTGTGTCACACTATGTTATAACTGTTGCATGAGGAATCGCATCCAACCTAATTATCCATCATTGATCCAATGCCTACGAGCTTTTCACATATTGATATTTGCTTAGTTACTTTACCGTTGCCACTGTTACAATTACTACAAAACTGCTACTGTTACCTTTGCCACCGTTACCGTTACTTCCATACTACTTTGCTACTAAATACTTTGCTGCAGATATTAAGTTTTCCAGGTGTGGTTGAATTGACAACTCAACTGCTAATACTTGAGAATATTCTTAGGCTTCCCTTGTGTCGAATCAATAAATTTGGGTTGAATAATCTACCCTCGAAAACTGTTGCGATCCCCTATACTTGTGGGTTATCAGGTCCCTGCTGTAGGGTGTTGCAATATGTTCATGGTTCGCTTATGGTGGGTTGCGAGAGCGACAGAAGCTTAAACCCGAGTAAGTGGGGTATGATGTATGGGAGGAAAGAGGACTTGATACTTAATGCTATGGTTGGGTTTCATGACCTTAATTATATTTAATAGTGGCGGATGCTTGCTAGGGGTCCAATCATAAGTGCATATGATCCAAGTAGAGAAAGTATGTTAGCTCATGCCTCTCCCTCATATAAAATTACAAGAATGATTACCAGTACTTGTTATCGATTGCCTAGGGACAAATAACTTGCTTGTTGACACAAATCCTTTTACTAAACACCTAACTTTTATTATCTTGCAAAGTACTTCTATTTTTATTCTTGCAAAGTGGTTCTAGCATCACTCCTACAAACTAGTTTCATACTTGTTTTCGGTAAATTAAACGTCAAGTGTGCGTAGAGTTGTATCGGTGGTCGATAGAACTTGAGGGAATATTTGTTCTTCCATTAGCTCCTTGTTGGGTTTGACACTCTTATTTATCGAAGAAGGCTACAAACGATCCCCTATACTTGTCGGTTATCAAGACCTTTTTCTGGCGCCGTTGCCGGGGAGTTATAGCGTGGGGTGAATATTCTCGTGTGTGCTTGTTTGCTTTATCACCAAGTAGTTTTTATTTCCTTTTCTAAGTTGTTCTCTATCTTTAGTTATGGATATGGAACACGAAACACCAAAAAAAAAATTAGTTATACTTGCTAATCATGGAGATGGGGAACCTCCTAAAACCCTTGATGCTCCGTATGTGAAAGATATTATGCACTACTTTGATAATCCTGAGAAAACCCCATTCAACTATATAATGGGAGTAACGTTGGATCAACATGAATACTTTAGGGATTATTGCTTGACACAAAAAGGGAAACTGTTATGGGATCAAATTCATATATTGAAGTGGTATGCTTGGCATCTATGCTCTAGATATTATTATACTTGTTGCTTTAGGATGAATGCTCCACATCTTCCCTTTTCATGCAAATTTAATGATAATGAAACCTTAGCTTCTTATGCTAATGGTATATATGATTACTATGATGTGGAACGAATAGAAGAATTTGTTGCTTTTAAGGGTGCACATGAAATTGAATCTTTGTTTGAAAAGTTTGAAGATTTTGATGATTCAGTTTATAGACCTGAAAATCTTGCCATCATTAAATATTGCTATGATAATTATAAATACAATTACGATATTGATGTATTTATTGAGAATAACTCCGCTGTCCAAGAAGAGACTAATATTTTGCAGGAGTCTATGGAAGAAGGAATTGATGAAACTATGAGCTCATTGGATGAAAAAGATGATGAGGAGAGCGAAGAACAAAAGGAGGAAGAGCGGATTAGCTACCCCTGCCCACCTTCTAATGAGAGTAACCCTCCAACTCATACATTATTTAATGTCCCTTCGTTCTTACCGAAGGATGAATGCTATGTTAATTGCTATGATCCCATTGATTCGTTTGAAATATCCTTTTTTGATGAATTTGATGCTTGCTATTCTTGTGGCCAAGATGCCAATCTTTCCCTAATAATAAAGTACGGATTGACTCCATGGGTTCACCGTCACAATACGCTTCTTCCCGTAAGTTTACGTTTTCACTTTGAATTTAAAACATATACGCGAGGTGGTACTAATTCGGGGAACCACGTCATGTGCAATCTGACTATGCATGCGGTGCCAGGCTGCCAGCCCAAAACAAATTGCCACCGGGCCGGATCGACCTCACGAAACACACAACACATGGAATCTGACAAACGCGTGTTGTTTGGATTCCACGCACAAGGAAAAAAAGAAGGACGATGCATTGCCGCACCAGACTCGGCCTCCTTCCTATTCTTTCGTCAATCTCCTTCGACTTGGGCTTCGTACATCGAGATTGAGAGAGGCTCTTACCTGGGAGGCTGGGAGAGAGCAGTCAGGCGGCGGCGGTGGCTCGAAGCACAGTCAGGCGGTGGCGGCTAGCGCGACACCCGCAGCCACCTCACACTCCCTCGATCTTCATCCTATTAGCTTTCGCCACCGTCACGCCGGTCCAGGCCCTGCCTCTGCCTGAGGCCACGCTAGGGCGCCGCCACCCACCTCATCCCCTTTGCACACCCAATCTCTCTTTCAGATTCAGATCCAGGCTGCCCATCGGTGTCGATCCCCAGCCGAAGCATGAACATCAATCCAGGCAGGCCTCCTCTCCGAATTCAGCCACTGGGGCATGGCTCCCCTGCGGTTTGAATCTGGGCGCTCGTCAACAGAGCGGCCAGAGAGGTGAGCTCTGGCTTTGGATGCATGGAAGGTATGGGCCAGAGCCACCACGGCAGCCACGAGAGTGACATGGACCTGCCATGCTCGTCAATGACTTCCTCGAGAGCGGCCATGGAGGTGGAGACTCGCGCAGCAGCAGCGACGGCGAGCCCGACGGTCCCGACCTCACCCACGCATTGCTGTTGCAGGCTTCCACCGTCTGCTATGCTGGCATGACTTGTGTGTTTGGTTCGCAACCATGGCTTACCCCCACATCGTGTTCGTCTGCTAGGCATGTTGGTTAGGTAGCTGGCTCTGCTTCAGAATCTCTGATCAGTATAGGTTGGAGGAACATCTCTGCAATCACATGTATAGCAGTCGCTTACCAGTATATATTTTTGGTAGCAGCTTACTTTCGAGTAAATTGTTGGTATATAGTAAGTACAGTGCTGCTAGCCCGTTCTGCTCAGAATTTACTCCGTAGAACCACAGTGCATGATAACATGAACAAAAATATTGATATATGTGGCATGTTGATTTTACTCCATGACCACAGGGGAGAACAAAAATAGATGTACAAGCAAGCTGAAAACAAGAAGGAAATTGAGTTGCTTTCCATGGTTCACTCACCATTGTTCTCAATCCATAAGATAGAGCTTCAGGCTTGGTTCAAAATCACATCCATGCTTAGTTTCTTACCATCTACTTATTGCTTGGTTATTTATCTGTCTATTTTATTGTTATACTAGCAGACATTCTCATGAATCTTGCCCAATGTTTTGACATTTTCAGTACCTTTTCATTGGCTATTTCTTTGAAGCTTGAATTACAAAAAGGATAAATGAGAAATATTGTGTACCATGGTATGATATAATATACCAGTTCCATGATATGTGGTAAATTTCCATGGAAATTGCCTAGAGTTTCTCATCTTCTGTAATGCTGGCAAAGAGTGGGAGCACAAAATCGTTTGGAGATTTATGATGTGAGATCTAATATATAAATCTTTATATATTCATCTTTTCTTAGTTAACCTGCTTTTCTGAACAAATTGTCATAATACATGTAGGAAAAATATATGTGCAAGGATATGAATTGTCCAAGCTCAGGCCACTGCTGGACAAGGTACTCACCTACTTTGAAGTAAGACAACGACAGACAAGTTTAGTTGTAACTATCTATAATTGCATGTTTGTTGATATGGAGGTTGTCTGCCATATTTCGTGAAGATGTTTGTATGAATAACTAAAATATTCAAAAATTTATTTAAACTGTTTTCAATCTTTCTTTATTTTAGCTGAAATTTTGTTTACCATAATTAGTTCACATAAGCAGTATTACTACATGGAATTAATGTTCTTTCACGTGTACTCCCTCTGTATAGGCATGCATCTGGCAAGGTGTTCATTGGTGTGGAACTCTGGCATCCGGCAAGGTGTTCATTGGGGCAGGGATCGATGGAGACGAAGTTGTGCATGATGAAGTCCCTGAAGTGGCCCCTAGATACTGCTGAATGACCGGGTCACAGGCGGCATCCATCCAATCTCGCCGTTTCGCTGACTTAGCAGGAACACCATCCGCTCGTGCCCCACCCTTCACTGGAACTCCGTCTGACCATGCTTCACCTGAGGTATGTACTACAGTTTCAGAAGATAATTAATACCCAATGCATAGCTTCTCTGTTGCCCAATGTACCACAACTTATTATGCAATCCAGTTCTGCACCACTAGAGCATTATTATTTATGTAATAATGCTTCTACTTTCTGCAGAAGCGACAATAAAACTTCTCTTGAGAATCTAGCACATAAGGCAATTGTATGCTGGGTTTTAGACATAGACAATGCAGCTGGGAATATCAATCGTATGTTGGGTTTCAGACATAGGCAATGCAGCTACCTAGAATTGACTTGAAGTTGTTTCTTTGGCTGAGGTAGGACGTAGGAAACATGCAGCTTGAACCAGAGCAGAAAAATGTACTGCAATTTGGTTGCATCTTTAGTATATGTCTAGAGGTATAATGTATATGTAGTAGGTGCGGTTCTGTTGTTTCTTTATTTTCTTTTACATAGTCTATTGACTGGTAGCAGGATGAGAGGGAAGTTAGCAAGTCACCAGCTTTGAAAGGATAATTTTTTTCTTCAGTATTTAAGCAATTACTTACTTTTGAAGAGTTATATCCATTCAAAATCAGTGTATATGCTTGTTTCCCTATTCATATCCCTTATTTATATCGTTACTTCAGAAGATTTACGGTCATTTCACTGAATTATTCTGAACTAAAGTTCTTATAAGGACCAAGGACTCCGGGTGCAGAAACATGTTTTTATTGTACTTAATCTGTATCACCCACTCCGGATGCAGAGACAAGTATATTTAACAAAGATTCCTTATGCATAATAGTGAAATGAATTTAGCGAGCCTGTTCGATTCTGTTCTTGACTATATCTAAAAGATATTGCCTCCTCACCAAGGATCTTTGGAAATCAACTATACCAACTAGAACTAGAAGTAGAGGCATGTATTAACTGAAGCAAAGTCACTCTATCTATATTATGCCAGTAGGCTAATGTGTCCAGAAATTAGACAACAGGGGGAAGTTAGCAAGTTACCAGCTCTGAAAAGCAAAAATGATAATTCATTATTCAGGCCACTACTCAGTTTGGAAGAGCTATTTCTTCACACAAGATAGATATGTGAGCTTTTTCTAAACTGTAGGAAATCATAAATTACTGTTATTGTTGAACAGAATTACCGAGTATATGTTGCTTTTGATTTGGAAAGTGAAAAAGAAACTCTTTGATGTTGGACATATCCCTGTGGTAGTGACAACATTTTTAATTTACTCACGAGCGGAGTTTAGATATTATTTGATATTATTTGATGACAGAAGTTGAAGACTACCTACTAGGTTTGAGGCACTAATTTCATTTGCTATGCTGGGTAACAATGCAAAAGTTGGGAGTGTAGTAACCATGCTAAATCTATTCAAGTGTGTTAGTTTATGCATATCAGTTTACAATGTACATGCACCATTGGGTTTGGTTCTGTTTTGTCCTCTGAAGTAGTTGGCTTTGGTGCTGTTTGTGTCCTTAACCAAATATAAAGTCTTTTGGAGCTTGCCAGGGCACACATTTTGTATGGATTGCTGATTAGAAGAGGTGATGGTGTGGTTTCAGCTTTCATGTTTCTGGGTTCTGAGATGACACATTGGTTGCCTTGTGCAACTCAATCCAAAATAAATGCAAGTCAGTTATTGTGGATATTGTTAGTACTACGTATCGGGTCCTGTGTTGCGCAATGAAGGTTTTATACTAAAAATAAGGAATATTGTGAGATGTTGATCCATTGTGCCGTAAAATATATAACCATAATAATGCAAGATCCACAACATATTTCGGCATAAAGAATTGCCTTCACACATAGACCGTACGTCAAATGTGGTCAGCAACATCATTTTTTGTTTACATGTTCCAGAACTTGGTTGTTTTTCCTACCTAAAACGGGTTCACATCGGGGGTGTGAATTTGTAGTAGCTCCAACCAATGGGTTTCTTTCCTTAGTCTTAAGCCACTGTGATTTGATAAGGAATATCACAAATTTTGCATCATTCAGGACTAGCAGTAATAAAAAATGCACTCGTTCAAGCTTCTCGGAGCACTCCTCCCTATCCAACCACATTTCTTCCACCTGAGTGTAGTCGCTGGAGGAGGCGTCGCTTGAGTGAGAGTGTGGCTTCTTGACCATCTACTTGCATGGTTGACAACGACCCGTAGCAACGCACGGGCACATTTTTTTAAATAATAAAGCACTGAGTGCTTCTGGTGGTCGTCATTGAAATTGCTCCAAAAGTTGTAAAATATTACCCACCGATGTCATCTATAAATAATAAAAACGTTTCACAAAGGGGAATCTCTGCATGGGCCGGCCCATTAGTAACCTTTTATATTGCGCTCTGCGCGCTAGGAGAAGAAACATCGCCTGTTTGGGCTAGCCCATGTCTGGGTGGCCTGTTTTTTAGTTTTCGTATTTTATTTTTGCTTTTCTTTTCCGTCTTTGTTTTCTCTAATTTAAATAATTTGGTATTTCAAAAAAATCGAAAATGAAAAAAAATGAGAATTTTGAAATAAAATGTTTAATAATTCAAAATGTTTGTGTACTCAGAAAATGTGATTTTAAAAAAATGTTCGCATACTCAAAATATTCACAATTTAAAAATAGATGTTCGAGAAATCAAAAAATGTTCACGCTTTTTAAAAAGTTCATGTATTCAAAATATTAATGAAATTGAACAAAATTTTGCAAGTTCAAAAAATATTACCCTGTGTTCATAATTTACAATAACTATTCATAATTTACAAAATAGTTTATTGATTCATAAAATATTTTCTGATTCAAAAAATGACAATGCATTTAAAAAAAGTTTGTTAAATCAAAAAAGTGTCCATGAATTTCAAAAATTGTTCCACCAAACAATTCCAAAAGAATGTTCTTCGACTCTAGAAATGTTCGCCTATTCAAGAAAAAAATATTTAAAAATGTTCACAATTAAGAAAAATGTTTGCAGATAGTATGAAATGTTCTTGATTCTAGAAAATGTTCGAAAATCTGTAAAAATGTTCACAAATTATAAAATTTTCACAATGTCAGATATGTTCACGAGTTTTAAAAAAAGTTCATGTTTTTAAAAAATTGTTCATGATTTCACGAAAATGACAGCGATAATGTATCTCGCTGATGCAGCAATGTTCATGATTTTTTTCTCCCCTTGCAACGCACGACCCTTTTGCTAGATAAAAAATTGTTCGTGGATTTCAAAAATTGTGCCACCAATTTCCAAAAAAATATTTGTCATTTCTAGAAATGTTCGTCGATTGAAAAAATTGTTTGAAAAGTATTTAATATTTTAAAAAAATGTTTGCAAATTGTATAAAACTTTCATAAATTTAGATAATGTTCTTGATTTTAGAAAATATTCAAAAATTTGTAAAAATGTTCATGGATTTGAAAATTGTTCTCGATTGTAGGTATGTGCACGAGTTCTAAAAAATGTCCATGATTTCATGAAATTCAGAGTGATAGTGTATCTCAGTGATGCAACAAAATATTGTCATGGTCATTGGAGATTATGAATTTTTTTCTCCCGGTGCAACGCACGGGCCCTTTTGCTAGTATGAATTATGCTTATGGCGATGAACTTGCTATAGTTCCTTATGTTAAGAATGGCATTGTTGCTGTTGCACCCACACATGATAGTCCTATTATCTTTTTGAATTCTCCAAACTACACTATATCGGAGAAGCTTACTCTTAATAAGGATTACATTGATGGGTTCCGTTCTACCACTACACATGATAATTTTGATGAATATAATATGCATGTGCTTGCTGCTCCTACTTGCAATTAAGGACAGTATAACCGCACCTAAAGCGAGCTCTCTCACCGATTCGTGTTTGTGGCCGTCGGATTTCATTGCTCGATCATTGCTGGCCGTCCAATACTGCTCCTGTCGCACGTGGGCTGCTCCTGGGCCGACTGTCCGACGGCCAGCTACTCCCGAAACAGAATCGAGGCCCTCTCGTTCGCTTGCAGGAAGGACGTCCGATCTTGGACGTACGGTCATCGAGCGTTTCCTTCCCACCCCAATCTCCTTTTTCTCACCCACGCCACAGGTTGCCCCTTCCTATTCTCTGTTCGTCCGCCTCTCCCATCCGATCCCCATGACCGGTGACAAACATGGCGGGCGGCGGATCGATACAAACATCAAGGCTCGACGTCCTTCCCTGCCTTAATCTCCGACCACTCCTCTACCTCCCCTCTCTGCGCCACCACAGCGATGGTGATGACGCCGCCGATTGTTCCCATCGGCTATGGCGATGGGTACGGCGCTCCACTCCCCGTCTCCGACCTCTGCCGGCGACCAGACCCCTCCCCCTCTAGGTACGCCATGCGATCTGCAGAACAGAGCCCATCCCAAACACCGGCCGTGGCATGAAGGGCAATTGCTCTCGCCGGTGGGGAAGAATGCCTGTAGTTTCCAATCTGAGATTATACCAAGAGGTCCTGAACTGATATTGTGTAATCAAATTGTTGTGCTTTGGGGCCCGCGAGTGACTGTACTGAAACTTGTTAAATAGTCCATGAATTTTACATACAAGTTAGCAGGCTCATACATCTTTGATGGTACGTTGAAGGCTAGCTAGCTTTGTCGTACATGATTTGTTGCGTTATTTCAAGGAAGATCCAGTACATAAAACGCAGCTAATTATGTGGATATAATATAGATCTAAGTATGCAATGAAGCGCTGCAGTTCCAATTCCACGATCATTGAATATTTGGATGCTTTGCAGCATTTTAATCTTCCACCGATTGCAAGCTCAAGATGCTACTACTTTTGGATTTTTCTTGTGAAGAGGCAGTTCTTGATTGATCTCTTGAATTGATTTAGCATGGATTTGGCTTCCAGGTAAGTCTAGAATCCTTGAAATTTTTAGTTTGCATTAAGCATAGCAGTACATATGAATATATTAGGCCATGCCGTTGTTTACGACTGAGTTGTTGCAACTCCATATGTAATTTGCAAGCAGCCAAAGTGAGGTACTGGATATCACACCAACTATTTATCTTTTCAATTGATCATGAAATTGAGTGCAATACTATTATCATGTTTGATTTACACAAGAAATTTTGCTTCACCGATCACGTTAATTTTTTCTCTGCGGAATCTTTTAGTGATCAAATTGTTACTGCACTTGCGAGTCAAAATGTGCAAAAGGATGGATCAAAGGCCACCATGGCATCGACACATTGACATTGATGTTGCTCTCTCATTTTCTCTCTTTCTAAATCCCTCAAGCCATCAGAGGAGCTCAAGTCCAAGCAGAGGCAGCTCATGGACTACTGAACAAAGTCGGTGAGCACAGAATTCCCCAATGGTCAGTGGCATCTCTATCACGTCCAGTTCATTTGTAACATCCCATAGTGATTCTGGCGACCTGGAGGTAAGTATTTGCTATATATATAGCCACTGCTACTTCTCTTGTAAAAATTTACTGTTTGTTGAATTGATCTTCCAACATTGATGTAAACTAAATTGGTCTATGCAGATTCTCTAAGTTAATCTGGTTTAAGCACACCATTAACACTACTAGGGTGCCATTGTAAGGATGTTTATTGGGAGGGACATCTCTTGCGCTTGTGCATCAGTGCAGAATAATGGGGACAGTTAGACACCCTTCTTGGATGTATCTCACAAAATGCTATACATTAGGTATGTTACTTGATTGGGGATTATACTGCCGTTCAGTTAGCACAAAATTTTGAATCAAATATCTTTACTAATATGCAAAATAAACGCCATAAAACAACAATTGCATTTGATTCTACGACAGTTAGCTAGCTAACAACACTGAATTTAGTCAACCTTGTTATGAATCAGGTACCAAGTTGTGTTTATTGTTCTGCAACTAGCACGTAAAGAACTTAAACCGCTTTTTACTTAGAGAACTACTGGCTGAAGCACAGAATTTCTGCAGCAGCAACATATATGAAAAGTATTGTTTTTTAATGTTTATCAGGGGAACAATATATCACTATCCAACGGTGACTTTCATGTTCTGGTACTCTTTGTTGGTTCTATCTTGGGAGCATACACATTGAGTTGTCTTGGAAGTATATATCCTTTCCAAAAAGCAAAGGTAAAATTCAAGGACAGAAGAATATCTGTACATTTTTTTAAATGTGAACACCTGAGCTCCTTTGTTCATTTGAGAAGTACTGGAGTTGATTTACAGTGTAATTGTTCTTGAGGTGTCCACTAGACGTGTGTATGAATGGTAAGTATTTTTCTGTCTGCAGTTATAACACAACACGACCACTTGGCTTCTTAGAATCATAGACATCACAAAGCAACCATTCTGCCTTTTCACAATAGTTGATGTCCATTCTAAGATCTACAAAGATATATTTCCTTGAAATAAAAAAAAGTTAATATATGGTAATTCGAAACAAGTCCATCATAAAGAAAGCTCAACAACTAGCAGTCTTATTTCTGAAGATTGAAGAGATGTTTAAAAAACTTTACTCAATTTAACTGGTGCGTATACAACTCTTTCAATTGTTCCTCCTATTTTATATAGCACTGCTCCTTCGTACTTCAATAGAAATATTGTTTAGGTGTTTGCTTCACCGATACTAGAAGGTTGTTGAGGCCATGATCAAGTTGGAATTTAGTTTTACTTCCTGCGTTATATTTCCCATTTCCACTAGAGGATCTCACTCCCATTACAAATGCGTATTTATTTTTTTAGCATGGCCATGGATCTACTAGATTTCATTTTATCCTTTTTTAAGTAAAAATGTTTCCAGCCAAAATGTCACCCCTACAGATTTATAACTAGAATGTTTGTAACACATAAACAAGACTTACCCTTCAATAAATTGGTTGTTTGGAAGCTACCTTTCATGCATATTTATTATCAAATTGCTTTATATTTTATTTTTTATTTTATTATAGCTTACACCAAATGTCACCCCAAGTAGTTTGTTTATTAAATGATTTCCTTCAGATTTTGTTATTTTCGAAGATTCAGTTTGTTCCAGCTGATGCCGGCTAGCACACCAACCATTATGATGCATCAAGTATTGGATTGAGAAATTTGTGTCATGTTTATCAATTTCATATGACCATATATGTGTCCCAAATATGTGTATTGTTGCTTCAAAATAAATTGAATGGCTGCGTTGTTATTTTTGAAATAATAGAAAGATGAAGTGCCTTTATTACCTCCATATATTTGTGGGAATTACTACCAATCTCTTGGAAAAAAGGACGGGCGCAGCAACGCGCGCCATCAATGATCTAGTTATTATGAGAAAGGAACTACATCTCCACCTCTCTATGTTTCCAACACGAAAGAATTGCAAGAAACTTCTTATGCTTGAAGGAAATATGCCCTAGAGGTAATAATAAAGTTGTTATTTATATTTCCTTATATCATGATAAATGTTTATTATTCATGCTAGAATTGTATTAACCGGAAACTTAGTACATGTGTGAATACATAGACAAACAAAGTGTCACTAGTATGCCTCTACTTGACTAGCTCGTTAATCAAAGATGGTTAAGTTTCCTAGCCATGGACAAAGAGTTGTCATTTGATGAACGGGGTCACATCATTAGAGAATGATGTGATTGACTTGACCCATCCGTTAGCTTAGCACGATGATCGTTTAGTTTTTTTTTTAGCACGATGATCGTTTAGTTTGTTGCTATTGCTTTCTTCATAACTTATACATCACTACTAGGGAAAACCCTAGTAGTAGCGCGGGTTTAATGCTCACTAGTAGTGCGGGACACCGCGCTACTAGTAAGGCGCTACAGCTATTCCTTAGCAGTAGCACGTGCGACACGCGCTACTGCTAAGACATATAGTCGCAGCGTTTGTTCAGTCCCGCGCTACTGCTAATATTGCTAGTAGTAGCGTGTTTACTCTCCATCGCTACTAGTATTCTTTTCCTCATTTTTTTTAATTTTTAGTGTATTTATACGCCTTTATACAAATTTTGGTACAATACCAATTATGAGGTTGTTATATCAATATGTCCATAACAGTGTGTCAAATGAAGGTGGATTAGGTTCAAGTGGAGGCAACATGTGGTGCATGTCAAAAGTATACTACTAATCCAAACTTGATCTAGTTTGGACTAGTAGTACTTTCGATGTGCACCACATGTTGCATCCACTTGAATCTAATCCGCCAACACAAGCTATTTAATCATCGTCATAGTCATTACCACCAACAGTAGCTATTTAATCATCATAGTCATAGTGTAGCACACATCATCATCTTCAAACTCATTCTAGCTAGCTAATCACCGCCAACACTAGCTGCGGTAGCTATCTAATCACCACCAACATTAGCTAATAATAATCGTCATAGTCATTACCACCAACACTAGCTATTTAATCATCATAACTCATTTCTAGCTAGCTAATCACTCCTGCTGCTCTCTCTCAGGTAAAATAGCATAAAACATGTGTAGCACTCCTGCTTCATCATGTTGGAGCATGCAGATGAACCTGTCTCCTAATCGTGGGCTGCGCTTCTGATTGCTGCCCCCTAGTACTTCTCTGCGATCGTTCACAATTTTGCTACAGTCTTTCACTATTAAGCATTCCTCGCTTTTAGAAATCCTGAATGCACTAAAGTGCATTGTAGGATATCTTGGCCGTAAGCTAACCATTCTCATGCGACCTTTAATCTCGATCCAATGAGGCACAACATTCATCAGGAGTCCCTGTTGAAGAACATCATATATTAACATTACTTAGCAATGAAGTTTATCTTGAAAAATAATGTATGTAAAAGATGCACTGAGGACAAATAGTAAAAATCTTACCATCTTTCCTAAATAGATGTGACCGTAGTTCAATACGATCACTATTAGTCGCACATTTTGAGTACTAAGATTTTCAAATTCAGGAAAATAATTTATCTTGACAGCATCAAGATCCTCAAGCCATGAAACATAATGACCTATCTCCTCGCAATTTAGTTCAGCCGCGGGACAGTGGACGGTCATGTCTACCAAGCGCCAGACATGTTTGCTTGAATGGAAATAAGCTGTCAATAGAAATTAGTTGTCAACTATTTTTGAAAAAACAATATCGAAGACATAAATATGGTTGAGAAACTCACATAATGGTAGAACTGGAGGCATCTGCACATCGACCCAAATGTCTCTATTACCTTCAATATCATCTTCGGGACGAATATCAAAGGTGATAAACATATCAGGCTCAAATGCATAAGCCTTGCATAGTGCTTGCCAAGTTTTGCATTCAAAATAGGTGTAGGTGTCTGTGTTGTATAATTTTGTGTGGACAGTATAACCATGCTCGGTCTTCAAGTTAACTCTCTTTACCTCCGTAGTAGTTT
>JAAAWM010008902.1:0-17706 GCA_036873465.1 Thinopyrum obtusiflorum
ATATTATGATCAATATAATAAACCGGCATCCTTGCTATCAAGCAGGGCCTCCACCGTTTTCTTCCTTCAAATATCTGTTAACTTGGGGGCTTCCTGTTCAAACATAGGTGTATTCACCAAAGAGAACATAGCGTTACTACCCTCTTGATGCGGCTATCACGCCTTGGGGGCTCCCTGTTCAAACATAGGTGTATTCACGAAAGAGAACATAGTGTTACTACCCCCTTGATGCGGCTATCACGCCACAACAAAGCTTGGGAGCTTCACATCCAAGGGGCCAAAAGAGTCTTGTTGCTACGCACAACTCAAACATAGGCACCCATTGAGCACAGCTCACAAAGTTACTTGGGGGCTCTTTGCGTCAAATACCAAAGAGTTTGAAAGGACCCTTGTAGCTGGGTATCGACCCACGGCTTGGAAGCCTAGTGTATTCACCTAAAACCCCGGGTTAACCTGCCTTCATCAAGTAAGCCACTCATAGGGGGGGGGGGGGGGGGCTTCATCAAGTAAGCCACTCCTATCCAGGTAATCCTGGCATGACCCTCCGAACGTTTGACAGTTACTCTCATTGAGACCCTGAACTTGTCAAAGTTAAAACGGTGATTGGGGGGGGGGGGGGGGGGGGGGGGGGGGGGGGGGGGGGGGGGGGGGGGGGGGGGGGGGGGGGGGGGGGGGGGGGGGGGGGGGGGGGGGGGGGGGGGGGGGGGGGGGGGGGGGGGGGGGGGGGGGGGGGGGGGGGGGGGGGGGGGGGGGGGGGGGGGGGGGGGGGGGGGGGGGGGGGGGGGGGGGGGGGGGGGGGGGGGGGGGGGGGGGGGGGGGGGGGGGGGGGGGGGGGGGGGGGGGGGGGGGGGGGGGGGGGGGGGGGGGGGGGGGGGGGGGGGGGGGGGGGGGGGGGGGGGGGGGGGGGGGGGGGGGGGGGGGGGGGGGGGGGGGGGGGGGGGGGGGGGGGGGGGGGGGGGGGGGGGGGGGGGGGGGGGGGGGGGGGGGGGGGGGGGGGGGGGGGGGGGGGGGGGGGGGGGGGGGGGGGGGGGGGGGGGGGGGGGGGGGGGGGGGGGGGGGGGGGGGGGGGGGGGGGGGGGGGGGGGGGGGGGGGGGGGGGGGGGGGGGGGGGGGGGGGGGGGGGGGGGGGGGGGGGGGGGGGGGGGGGGGGGGGGGGGGGGGGGGGGGGGGGGGGGGGGGGGGGGGGGGGGGGGGGGGGGGGGGGGGGGGGGGGGGGGGGGGGGGGGGGGGGGGGGGGGGGGGGGGGGGGGGGGGGGGGGGGGGGGGGGGGGGGGGGGGGGGGGGGGGGGGGGGGGGGGGGGGGGGGGGGGGGGGGGGGGGGGGGGGGGGGGGGGGGGGGGGGGGGGGGGGGGGGGGGGGGGGGGGGGGGGGGGGGGGGGGGGGGGGGGGGGGGGGGGGGGGGGGGGGGGGGGGGGGGGGGGGGGGGGGGGGGGGGGGGGGGGGGGGGGGGGGGGGGGGGGGGGGGGGGGGGGGGGGGGGGGGGGGGGGGGGGGGGGGGGGGGGGGGGGGGGGGGGGGGGGGGGGGGGGGGGGGGGGGGGGGGGGGGGGGGGGGGGGGGGGGGGGGGGGGGGGGGGGGGGGGGGGGGGGGGGGGGGGGGGGGGGGGGGGGGGGGGGGGGGGGGGGGGGGGGGGGGGGGGGGGGGGGGGGGGGGGGGGGGGGGGGGGGGGGGGGGGGGGGGGGGGGGGGGGGGGGGGGGGGGGGGGGGGGGGGGGGGGGGGGGGGGGGGGGGGGGGGGGGGGGGGGGGGGGGGGGGGGGGGGGGGGGGGGGGGGGGGGGGGGGGGGGGGGGGGGGGGGGGGGGGGGGGGGGGGGGGGGGGGGGGGGGGGGGGGGGGGGGGGGGGGGGGGGGGGGGGGGGGGGGGGGGGGGGGGGGGGGGGGGGGGGGGGGGGGGGGGGGGGGGGGGGGGGGGGGGGGGGGGGGGGGGGGGGGGGGGGGGGGGGGGGGGGGGGGGGGGGGGGGGGGGGGGGGGGGGGGGGGGGGGGGGGGGGGGGGGGGGGGGGGGGGGGGGGGGGGGGGGGGGGGGGGGGGGGGGGGGGGGGGGGGGGGGGGGGGGGGGGGGGGGGGGGGGGGGGGGGGGGGGGGGGGGGGGGGGGGGGGGGGGGGGGGGGGGGGGGGGGGGGGGGGGGGGGGGGGGGGGGGGGGGGGGGGGGGGGGGGGGGGGGGGGGGGGGGGGGGGGGGGGGGGGGGGGGGGGGGGGGGGGGGGGGGGGGGGGGGGGGGGGGGGGGGGGGGGGGGGGGGGGGGGGGGGGGGGGGGGGGGGGGGGGGGGGGGGGGGGGGGGGGGGGGGGGGGGGGGGGGGGGGGGGGGGGGGGGGGGGGGGGGGGGGGGGGGGGGGGGGGGGGGGGGGGGGGGGGGGGGGGGGGGGGGGGGGGGGGGGGGGGGGGGGGGGGGGGGGGGGGGGGGGGGGGGGGGGGGGGGGGGGGGGGGGGGGGGGGGGGGGGGGGGGGGGGGGGGGGGGGGGGGGGGGGGGGGGGGGGGGGGGGGGGGGGGGGGGGGGGGGGGGGGGGGGGGGGGGGGGGGGGGGGGGGGGGGGGGGGGGGGGGGGGGGGGGGGGGGGGGGGGGGGGGGGGGGGGGGGGGGGGGGGGGGGGGGGGGGGGGGGGGGGGGGGGGGGGGGGGGGGGGGGGGGGGGGGGGGGGGGGGGGGGGGGGGGGGGGGGGGGGGGGGGGGGGGGGGGGGGGGGGGGGGGGGGGGGGGGGGGGGGGGGGGGGGGGGGGGGGGGGGGGGGGGGGGGGGGGGGGGGGGGGGGGGGGGGGGGGGGGGGGGGGGGGGGGGGGGGGGGGGGGGGGGGGGGGGGGGGGGGGGGGGGGGGGGGGGGGGGGGGGGGGGGGGGGGGGGGGGGGGGGGGGGGGGGGGGGGGGGGGGGGGGGGGGGGGGGGGGGGGGGGGGGGGGGGGGGGGGGGGGGGGGGGGGGGGGGGGGGGGGGGGGGGGGGGGGGGGGGGGGGGGGGGGGGGGGGGGGGGGGGGGGGGGGGGGGGGGGGGGGGGGGGGGGGGGGGGGGGGGGGGGGGGGGGGGGGGGGGGGGGGGGGGGGGGGGGGGGGGGGGTCTCCATAGCCCGTTGATATGCCTAGTTGATGTGAGACTATCTTCTCCTTTTTTTTGTCTTCTCCACAACCACCATTCTATTCCACATATAGTGATATGTCCATGGCTCACGCTCATGTATTGCATGAAGATTGAAAAAGTTTGAGAACGTCAAAAGTACGAAACAATTGCTTGGCTTGTCATCGGGGTTGTGCATGATTTAAATATTTTGTGTGATGAAGATAGAGCATAGCCAGACTATATGATTTTGTAGGGATAACTTTCTTTGGCCATGTTATTTTGAGAAGACATGATTGCTTTATTAGTATGCTTGAAGTATTATTATTTTTATGTCAATATTAAACTTTTGTCTTGAATCTTTCGGATCTGAACATTCATGCCACAATAAAGAAAATTACATTGAGAATTATGCTAGGTAGTATTCCACATCAAAAATTCTGTTTTTTATCATTTACCTACTCGAGGATGAGCAGGAATTAAGCTTGGGGATGCTTGATACGTCTCCAACGTATCTATAATTTTTGATTGTTCCATGCTATTATATTATCTGTTTTGGATGTTTAATGGGCTTTATTACACACTTTTATATTATTTTTGGGACTAACCTACTAACCGGAGGCCCAGTGCAAATTGCTGTTTTTTTGGCCTATTTCAGTGTTTCACAGAAAAGGAATATCAAACGGAGTCCAAACGGAATGAAACCTTTGCGAGGATCGTTTTTGGAACAAACGCAATCCAGGAGACTTGGAGTGGACGTCAAGGAAGCAACGAGGCAGCCATGATATAGGGAGGCACGCCAAGGGGGGTAGGCACGCCCCCCACCCTCGTGGGGCCCTCGTGGCTCCACCGACCTACTTCCTTCGCCTATATATACTCTTATACCCTGAAAACATCCAGGAGCACGATGAAACCCTATTTCCACCGCCGCAACCTTCTGTACCCGTGAGATCCCATCTTGGGGCCTTTTCCGGCGCTCCGCCGGAGGGGGAATCGATCACGGAGGGCTTCTACATCAACACCATAGCCTCTCCGATGATGTGTGCGTAGTTTACCACAGACCTTTGGGTCCATAGTTATTAGCTAGATGGCTTCTTCTGGGGGGGGGGGGGGGGGGGGGGGGGGGGGGGGGGGGGGGGGGGGGGGGGGGGGGGGGGGGGGGGGGGGGGGGGGGGGGGGGGGGGGGGGGGGGGGGGGGGGGGGGGGGGGGGGGGGGGGGGGGGGGGGGGGGGGGGGGGGGGGGGGGGGGGGGGGGGGGGGGGGGGGGGGGGGGGGGGGGGGGGGGGGGGGGGGGGGGGGGGGGGGGGGGGGGGGGGGGGGGGGGGGGGGGGGGGGGGGGGGGGGGGGGGGGGGGGGGGGGGGGGGGGGGGGGGGGGGGGGGGGGGGGGGGGGGGGGGGGGTTGCTTTGCATGATCATGTAGTTGACATCGTATTTGTGGCAAAGCCACCTTCAAAATTCTTTCATACATGTCACTCTTGATTCATTGCATATCCCGGTACACCGCCGGAGGCATTTACATAGAGTCATATTTTGTTCTAAGTATTGAGTTGTAAGTAATAAAAGTGTGATGATCATCATTATTAGAGCATTGTCCCAAGTGAGGAAAGGATGATGGAGACTATGATTCCCCCACAAGTCGGGATGAGACTCCGGACGAAAAATAGAAAGAAAAAAAGAAAAAAAGAGGCCATAAAAAAAGAGAGAAAAGGCCCAAATAAAAAAATGAGAGAAAAAGAGAGAAGGGACAATGTTACTATCCTTTTACCACACTTGTGCTTCAAAGTAGCACCATGATCTTCATGATAGAGAGTCTCCTATGATATCACTTTCATATACTAGTGGGAATTTTTCATTATAGAACTTGGCTTGCATATTCCAATGATGGGCTTCCTCAAATTGCCCTAGGTCTTCGTGAGCAAGCAAGTTGGATGCACACCCACTTAGTTTCTTTTGTTGAGCTTTCATACACTTATAGCTCTAGTGCATCCGTTGCATGGCAATCCCTACTCACTCACATCGATATCTATTAATGGGCATCTCCATAGCCCGTTGATACGCCTAGTTGATGTGATACTATCTTCTCCTTTTTGTTTTCTCCACAACCACCATTCTATTCCACCTATAGTGCTGTATCCATGGCTCACGCTCATATATTGCATGAAGATTGAAAAGTTTGAGAACATCAAAAGTATGAAACAATTGCTTGGCTTGTCATCGGGGTTGTGCATGATTAAATACTTTTGTGTGATGAAGATAGAGCATAGCCAGACTATATGATTTTGTAGGGATAACTTTCTTTGGCCATGTTATTTTGAGAAGACATGATTGCTTTATTAGTATGCTTGAAGTATTATTATTTTCATGTCAATATTAAACTTTTATCTTGAATCTTTCGGATCTGAACATTCATGCCACAAATAAGAGAATTACATTGAAAATTATGCTAGGTAGCATTCCACATCAAAAATTCTGTTTTTATCATTTACCTACTCGAGGACGAGCAGGAATTAAGCTTGGGGATGCTTGATACGTCTCCAATGTATCTATAATTTTTGATTGTTCCATGCTATTATATATTCTGTTTTGGATGTTTAATAAGCTTTATTATACACTTTTATATTATTTTTGGGACTAACCTATTAACCGGAGGCTCAGCCCAAATTGCTATTTTTTTGCCTATTTCAGTGTTTCGCAGAAAAAGAATATCAAACGGAGTCCAAACGGAATGAAATCTTCGGGAACGTGATTTTCGGAACAAACGTGATCCAGAAGACTTGGAGTGGACGTCAAGCAACCGACGAGGAGGCCACGAGGCAGGGGGTGCGCCTACCCCCCTGGGCGCACCCTCCACCCTCGTGGGCCCCTCGTGGCTCCAGGGGGGGGGGGGGGGGGGGGGGGGGGGGGGGGGGGGGGGGGGGGGGGGGGGGGGGGGGGGGGGGGGGGGGGGGGGGGGGGGGGGGGGGGGGGGGGGGGGGGGGGGGGGGGGGGGGGGGGGGGGGGGGGGGGGGGGGGGGGGGGGGGGGGGGGGGGGGGGGGGGGGGGGGGGGGGGGGGGGGGGGGGGGGGGGGGGGGGGGGGGGGGGGGGGGGGGGGGGGGGGGGGGGGGGGGGGGGGGGGGGGGGGGGGGGGGGGGGGGGGGGGGGGGGGGGGGGGGGGGGGGGGGGGGGGGGGGGGGGGGGGGGGGGGGGGGGGGGGGGGGGGGGGGGGGGGGGGGGGGGGGGGGGGGGGGGGGGGGGGGGGGGGGGGGGGGGGGGGGGGGGGGGGGGGAGACAAAAACGTGTGCCAACCCCTATGCATAAGTTCACAAGGTCACAGAACCTGCAAGTTGATCACAAAAATATACATCAAGTAGATCACGTGAATATCCCATTGTCACCACAGATAAGCACATGCAAGACATACATCAAGTGTTCTCAAATCCTTAAAGACTCAATCCGATAAGATAACTTCAAAGGGAAAACTCAATCCATTACAAGAGAGTAGAGGGGGAGAAATATCATAAGATCCAACTATAATAGCAAAGCTCGCGATACATCAAGATCGTGCCGAATCAAGAACATGAGAGAGAGAGAGATCAAACACATAGCTACTGGTACATACCCTTAGCCCCGAGGGTGAACTACTCCCTCCTCATCATGGAGAGCGCCGGGATGATGAAGATGGCCACCGGTGAGGGATCCCCCCTCCGACAGGGTGCCGAAACAGGGTCCCGATTGGTTTTTGGTGGCTACAGAGGCTTGCGGCGGCGGAACTCCCGATCTAGGTTATGTTCTGGAAGTTTGGGTATATATAAGAGGTGTTGGCGTCGGGAACAAGTCAGGGGGTCTCCGAGGCGGCCACGAGGTAGGGGGGCACGCCCCCCACCCTCGTGGGTGCCTCAGGACTCTTCTGGCCCATCTCTGACACTCCGTGGGCTTCTTCTGGTCCAAAAATAATCTCCGTGAAATTTCAGGCCAATTGGACTCCGTTTGGTTTTCCTTTTCTGCGATACTCAAAAACAAGGAAAAAAACAAAAACTCGCACTGGGCTCTAGCTTAATAGGTTAGTCCCAAAAATCATATAAAATAGCATATAAATGCATATAAAACATCCTAGATGGCTAATATAAGAGCATGAAACAATCAAAAATTATAGATATGTTGGAGACGTATCAGCATCCCCAAGCTTAATTCCTGCTCGTCCTCGAGTAGGTAAATGATAAAAACTGAATTTTTGATGTGGATTGCTACCTAACATAATCTTTAATGTAATTCTCTTTATTGTGGCATGAATATTTAGATCCAAAAGATTCTAGACAAAGTTTTAATATTGACATAAAAATAGTAATACTTCAAGCATGCTAGCCAAGCAATTATGTCTTATCAAAATAACATACCCAAAGAAAGCTTATCCCTACAAAATCATATAGTTTGGCCATGCTTCATTTTCGGGGGGGGGGGGGGGGGGGGGGGGGGGGGGGGGGGGGGGGGGGGGGGGGGGGGGGGGGGGGGGGGGGGGGGGGGGGGGGGGGGGGGGGGGGGGGGGGGGGGGGGGGGGGGGGGGGGGGGGGGGGGGGGGGGGGGGGGGGGGGGGGGGGGGGGGGGGGGGGGGGGGGGGGGGGGGGGGGGGGGGGGGGGGGGGGGGGGGGGGGGGGGGGGGGGGGGGGGGGGGGGGGGGGGGGGGGGGGGGGGGGGGGGGGGGGGGGGGGGGGGGGGGGGGGGGGGGGGGGGGGGGGGGGGGGGGGGGGGGGGGGGGGGGGGGGGGGGGGGGGGGGGGGGGGGGGGGGGGGGGGGGGGGGGGGGGGGGGGGGGGGGGGGGGGGGGGGGGGGGGGGGGGGGGGGGGGGGGGGGGGGGGGGGGGGGGGGGGGGGGGGGGGGGGGGGGGGGGGGGGGGGGGGGGGGGGGGGGGGGGGGGGGGGGGGGGGGGGGGGGGGGGGGGGGGGGGGGGGGGGGGGGGGGGGGGGGGGGGGGGGGGGGGGGGGGGGGGGGGGGGGGGGGGGGGGGGGGGGGGGGGGGGGGGGGGGGGGGGGGGGGGGGGGGGGGGGGGGGGGGGGGGGGGGGGGGGGGGGGGGGGGGGGGGGGGGGGGGGGGGGGGGGGGGGGGGGGGGGGGGGGGGGGGGGGGGGGGGGGGGGGGGGGGGGGGGGGGGGGGGGGGGGGGGGGGGGGGGGGGGGGGGGGGGGGGGGGGGGGGGGGGGGGGGGGGGGGGGGGGGGGGGGGGGGGGGGGGGGGGGGGGGGGGGGGGGGGGGGGGGGGGGGGGGGGGGGGGGGGGGGGGGGGGGGGGGGGGGGGGGGGGGGGGGGGGGGGGGGGGGGGGGGGGGGGGGGGGGGGGGGGGGGGGGGGGGGGGGGGGGGGGGGGGGGGGGGGGGGGGGGGGGGGGGGGGGGGGGGGGGGGGGGGGGGGGGGGGGGGGGGGGGGGGGGGGGGGGGGGGGGGGGGGGGGGGGGGGGGGGGGGGGGGGGGGGGGGGGGGGGGGGGGGGGGGGGGGGGGGGGGGGGGGGGGGGGGGGGGGGGGGGGGGGGGGGGGGGGGGGGGGGGGGGGGGGGGGGGGGGGGGGGGGGGGGGGGGGGGGGGGGGGGGGGGGGGGGGGGGGGGGGGGGGGGGGGGGGGGGGGGGGGGGGGGGGGGGGGGGGGGGGGGGGGGGGGGGGGGGGGGGGGGGGGGGGGGGGGGGGGGGGGGGGGGGGGGGGGGGGGGGGGGGGGGGGGGGGGGGGGGGGGGGGGGGGGGGGGGGGGGGGGGGGGGGGGGGGGGGGGGGGGGGGGGGGGGGGGGGGGGGGGGGGGGGGGGGGGGGGGGGGGGGGGGGGGGGGGGGGGGGGGGGGGGGGGGGGGGGGGGGGGGGGGGGGGGGGGGGGGGGGGGGGGGGGGGGGGGGGGGGGGGGGGGGGGGGGGGGGGGGGGGGGGGGGGGGGGGGGGGGGGGGGGGGGGGGGGGGGGGGGGGGGGGGGGGGGGGGGGGGGGGGGGGGGGGGGGGGGGGGGGGGGGGGGGGGGGGGGGGGGGGGGGGGGGGGGGGGGGGGGGGGGGGGGGGGGGGGGGGGGGGGGGGGGGGGGGGGGGGGGGGGGGGGGGGGGGGGGGGGGGGGGGGGGGGGGGGGGGGGGGGGGGGGGGGGGGGGGGGGGGGGGGGGGGGGGGGGGGGGGGGGGGGGGGGGGGGGGGGGGGGGGGGGGGGGGGGGGGGGGGGGGGGGGGGGGGGGGGGGGGGGGGGGGGGGGGGGGGGGGGGGGGGGGGGGGGGGGGGGGGGGGGGGGGGGGGGGGGGGGGGGGGGGGGGGGGGGGGGGGGGGGGGGGGGGGGGGGGGGGGGGGGGGGGGGGGGGGGGGGGGGGGGGGGGGGGGGTGAATTTGAGAAATACTTGTGTTAAGGTTTGTGAGTCTCGTAGCATGCACATATGGTGAACCATTATGTAACAAAGTTGGAGAATGAGATATTTTTTGATTGTCTTCCTTATGAGTGGCGGTCGGGGACGAGCGATGGTCTTTTCCTACCAATCTACCCCCCTAGGAGCATGCGCGTAGTACTTTGTTTCGATGACTAATAGATTTTTGCAATAAGTATGTGAGTTCTTTAGGACTAATGTTGAGTCCATGGATTATACACACTCTCACCCTCCCACCATTGCTAGCCTGTCTAGTACCACACAACTTTCACCGGTACCATACAGCCACCATATACCTTCCTCAAAACAGCCACCATACCTACCTATTATGGCATTTCCAAGCCATTCCGAGATATATTTCGATGCAACTTTCACCTTTCCGTTTATTATGACAGGCTTCATTATTGTCATATTGCTTTGCGTGATCATGTAGTTGACATAGTATTTGTGGCAAAGACACCTTTCATCATTTTTATACATGCTTTTCTTGAGTCATTACACATCCTGGTACACCGCCAGTGGCATTCATATAGAGTAATCTATTTGTTCTAGTATTGAGTTGTAATTCTTGAGTTGTAAAGTAAATAAAGTGTGATGATCATCATTATTAGAGCATTGTCCCATGTGAGGAAAGGATGATGGAGACTATGATTCCCCCACAAGTCGGGATGAGACTCTGGACGGAAAAAATAAAAATAAAATAAAAAAGAGGCCAAAAAAAAGAGAGAACCCAAACAAAAAAAATGAGAGAAAAAGAGAGAAGGGGAAATGCTACTATCCTTTTACCACATGTGTGCTTCAAAGTAGCACCATGATCTTCATGATAGAGAGTCTCCTATGATGTCACTTTCATATACTAGTGGGAATTTTCCATTATAGAACTTGGCTTGTATATTCGAATGATGGGCTTCCTCTAATTGCCCTAGGTCTTCATGAGCAAGCGAGTTGGATGAACACCCACTTAGTTTCTTTTTGAGCTTTCATAAACTTATATCTCTAGTGCATCCGTTGCATGGCAGTCCCTACTCACTCACATTGATATCCATTGATGGGCATCTCCATAGCCCGTTGATATGCCTAGTTGATGTGAGACTATCTCCTTCTTTTTGTCTTCTCCACAACCACCATATTCTATTCCACCTATAGTGCTATGTCCATGGCTCATGCTCGTGTATTGCGTGAGAGTTGAAAAGGTGGGGGGGGGGGGGAAGTAGGTCGGTGGAGCTACGAGGGGCCCACGAGGGTGGGGGGCGCGCCTACGCCCCCTGGGCACGCCCTCCTACCTCGTGGCCGCCTCGTTGCATCTCTGACTTCCACTCCAAGTCTCCTGGATTGCGTTTGTTCCAAGAAAGATCCGCGCGAAGGTTTCATTCCGTTTGGATTCCGTTTGATATTCCTTTTCTGCGAAACACTGAAATAGGGAAAAAAGAGCAACTGGCACTGGGCCTCCGGTTAATAGGTTAGTCCCAAAACTAATATAAAAGAGCATATTAAAGCCCATTAAGCATCCAAAACAGATAATATAATAGCATGGAACAATCAAAAATTATAGATATGTTGGAGACGTATTAGCATCCCCAAGCTTAATTCCTGCTCGTCCTCGAGTAGGTAAATGATAAAAAACAGAATTTTATGTGGAATGCTACCTAACATAATTTTCAATGTAATTTTCTTTATTGTGGCATGAATGTTCAGATTCGAAAGATTCAAGACAAAATTTTAATATTGACATAAAAATAATAATACTTCAAGCATACTAATAAAGAATCATGTCTTCTCAAAAAAACATGGCCAAAGAAAGTTATCCCTACGAAATCATATAGTCTGGCTATGCTCTATCTTCATCACACAAAATATTTAAATCATGCACAACCCCGATTACAAGCCAAGCAATTGTTTCATACTTTGATGTTCTCAAACCTTTTCAACTTTCACGCAATATATGAGCGTGAGCCATGGACATAGCACTATAGGTGGAATAGAATGGTGGTTGTGGAGAAGACAAAAATGAGAAGATAGTCTCACAGCAACTAGGCATATCAACGGGCTATGGAGATGCCCATCAATAGATATCAATGTGGGGGGGGGGGGGGGGGGGGGGGGGGGGGGGGGGGGGGGGGGGGGGGGGGGGGGGGGGGGGGGGGGGGGGGGGGGGGGGGGGGGGGGGGGGGGGGGGGGGGGGGGGGGGGGGGGGGGGGGGGGGGGGGGGGGGGGGGGGGGGGGGGGGGGGGGGGGGGGGGGGGGGGGGGGGGGGGGGGGGGGGGGGGGGGGGGGGGGGGGGGGGGGGGGGGGGGGGGGGGGGGGGGGGGGGGGGGGGGGGGGGGGGGGGGGGGGGGGGGGGGGGGGGGGGGGGGGGGGGGGGGGGGGGGGGGGGGGGGGGGGGGGGGGGGGGGGGGGGGGGGGGGGGGGGGGGGGGGGGGGGGGGGGGGGGGGGGGGGGGGGGGGGGGGGGGGGGGGGGGGGGGGGGGGGGGGGGGGGGGGGGGGGGGGGGGGGGGGGGGGGGGGGGGGGGGGGGGGGGGGGGGGGGGGGGGGGGGGGGGGGGGGGGGGGGGGGGGGGGGGGGGGGGGGGGGGGGGGGGGGGGGGGGGGGGGGGGGGGGGGGGGGGGGGGGGGGGGGGGGGGGGGGGGGGGGGGGGGGGGGGGGGGGGGGGGGGGGGGGGGGGGGGGGGGGGGGGGGGGGGGGGGGGGGGGGGGGGGGGGGGGGGGGGGGGGGGGGGGGGGGGGGGGGGGGGGGGGGGGGGGGGGGGGGGGGGGGGGGGGGGGGGGGGGGGGGGGGGGGGGGGGGGGGGGGGGGGGGGGGGGGGGGGGGGGGGGGGGGGGGGGGGGGGGGGGGGGGGGGGGGGGGGGGGGGGGGGGGGGGGGGGGGGGGGGGGGGGGGGGGGGGGGGGGGGGGGGGGGGGGGGGGGGGGGGGGGGGGGGGGGGGGGGGGGGGGGGGGGGGGGGGGGGGGGGGGGGGGGGGGGGGGGGGGGGGGGGGGGGGGGGGGGGGGGGGGGGGGGGGGGGGGGGGGGGGGGGGGGGGGGGGGGGGGGGGGGGGGGGGGGGGGGGGGGGGGGGGGGGGGGGGGGGGGGGGGGGGGGGGGGGGGGGGGGGGGGGGGGGGGGGGGGGGGGGGGGGGGGGGGGGGGGGGGGGGGGGGGGGGGGGGGGGGGGGGGGGGGGGGGGGGGGGGGGGGGGGGGGGGGGGGGGGGGGGGGGGGGGGGGGGGGGGGGGGGGGGGGGGGGGGGGGGGGGGGGGGGGGGGGGGGGGGGGGGGGGGGGGGGGGGGGGGGGGGGGGGGGGGGGGGGGGGGGGGGGGGGGGGGGGGGGGGGGGGGGGGGGGGGGGGGGGGGGGGGGGGGGGGGGGGGGGGGGGGGGGGGGGGGGGGGGGGGGGGGGGGGGGGGGGGGGGGGGGGGGGGGGGGGGGGGGGGGGGGGGGGGGGGGGGGGGGGGGGGGGGGGGGGGGGGGGGGGGGGGGGGGGGGGGGGGGGGGGGGGGGGGGGGAGAAGATTCAAATAATATTCATAGATAAGCTGATCATAAATCCACAATTCATCAGATCTCAACAAACACACCTCAAAGAGTATTACATCGAATAGATCTCCAAGAACATCAAGGAGAACTTTGTATTGAGAATCAAAGAGAGAGAAGAAGCCATCTAGCTACTAGCTATGGACCCGTAGGTCTGAAGTAAACTAATCACGCTTCATCGGAGAGGCAATGGTGTTGATGTAGAAGCCCTCCGTGATCGATTCCCCCTTCGACAGGACGCCGGAAAAGGCCCCAAGATGGGATCTCACGGGTACAGAAGGTTGCGGCAGTGGAAAAGTGGTTTTGTTGCCCCTGGATGTTTTTAGGGTATAAGAGTATATATAGGCAAAAGATCTAGGTCAGAGGGGCTACGAGGGGCCCACAAGGTCGGGGGGCGTCCTACCCCCCTGGGCGCGCCCTCCACCCTTGTGGCTGCCTCGCGGCTCTTCTGACTTGCACTCCAAGTCTCCTGGGTGTCTTCTGGTCCAAGAAAAATCATCGTGAAAGTTTTATTCCGTTTGGTATTCCTTTTCTTTAAAACTCTAAAACAAGGCAAAATAGAAACTGGCACTGGGCTCTAGGTTAATAGGTTAGTCCCAAAAATCATATAAAATAGCATATTAATGCATATAAAACATCCAAAATGGATAATATATTAGCATGGAACAATAAAAAATTATAGATACGTTGGAGACGTATCAAGCATCCCCAAGCTTAATTCCTGCTCGTCCTCGAGTAGGTAAATGATAAAAACAAATTTTTTGATGTGGAATGCTACCTAACATATTTATCCGTGTAATTCTCTTTATTGTGGCATGAATGTTCAGATCCGTAAGATTCAAAACAAAAGTTTAATATTGATATAAAAACAATAATACTTCAAGCATACTAACAAAATAATTATGTCTTCTCAAAATAACATGGCCAAAGTAAGCTTATCCCTACAAAATCATATGGTCTGGCTATGCTCCATCTTCATCACGCAAAATATTTAAATCATGCACAACCCCGATGACAAGCCAAGCAATTGTTTCATGGGGGGGGGGGGGGGGGGGGGGGGGGGGGGGGGGGGGGGGGGGGGGGGGGGGGGGGGGGGGGGGGGGGGGGGGGGGGGGGGGGGGGGGGGGGGGGGGGGGGGGGGGGGGGGGGGGGGGGGGGGGGGGGGGGGGGGGGGGGGGGGGGGGGGGGGGGGGGGGGGGGGGGGGGGGGGGGGGGGGGGGGGGGGGGGGGGGGGGGGGGGGGGGGGGGGGGGGGGGGGGGGGGGGGGGGGGGGGGGGGGGGGGGGGGGGGGGGGGGGGGGGGGGGGGGGGGGGGGGGGGGGGGGGGGGGGGGGGGGGGGGGGGGGGGGGGGGGGGGGGGGGGGGGGGGGGGGGGGGGGGGGGGGGGGGGGGGGGGGGGGGGGGGGGGGGGGGGGGGGGGGGGGGGGGGGGGGGGGGGGGGGGGGGGGGGGGGGGGGGGGGGGGGGGGGGGGGGGGGGGGGGGGGGGGGGGGGGGGGGGGGGGGGGGGGGGGGGGGGGGGGGGGGGGGGGGGGGGGGGGGGGGGGGGGGGGGGGGGGGGGGGGGGGGGGGGGGGGGGGGGGGGGGGGGGGGGGGGGGGGGGGGGGGGGGGGGGGGGGGGGGGGGGGGGGGGGGGGGGGGGGGGGGGGGGGGGGGGGGGGGGGGGGGGGGGGGGGGGGGGGGGGGGGGGGGGGGGGGGGGGGGGGGGGGGGGGGGGGGGGGGGGGGGGGGGGGGGGGGGGGGGGGGGGGGGGGGGGGGGGGGGGGGGGGGGGGGGGGGGGGGGGGGGGGGGGGGGGGGGGGGGGGGGGGGGGGGGGGGGGGGGGGGGGGGGGGGGGGGGGGGGGGGGGGGGGGGGGGGGGGGGGGGGGGGGGGGGGGGGGGGGGGGGGGGGGGGGGGGGGGGGGGGGGGGGGGGGGGGGGGGGGGGGGGGGGGGGGGGGGGGGGGGGGGGGGGGGGGGGGGGGGGGGGGGGGGGGGGGGGGGGGGGGGGGGGGGGGGGGGGGGGGGGGGGGGGGGGGGGGGGGGGGGGGGGGGGGGGGGGGGGGGGGGGGGGGGGGGGGGGGGGGGGGGGGGGGGGGGGGGGGGGGGGGGGGGGGGGGGGGGGGGGGGGGGGGGGGGGGGGGGGGGGGGGGGGGGGGGGGGGGGGGGGGGGGGGGGGGGGGGGGGGGGGGGGGGGGGGGGGGGGGGGGGGGGGGGGGGGGGGGGGGGGGGGGGGGGGGGGGGGGGGGGGGGGGGGGGGGGGGGGGGGGGGGGGGGGGGGGGGGGGGGGGGGGGGGGGGGGGGGGGGGGGGGGGGGGGGGGGGGGGGGGGGGGGGGGGGGGGGGGGGGGGGGGGGGGGGGGGGGGGGGGGGGGGGGGGGGGGGGGGGGGGGGGGGGGGGGGGGGGGGGGGGGGGGGGGGGGGGGGGGGGGGGGGGGGGGGGGGGGGGGGGGGGGGGGGGGGGGGGGGGGGGGGGGGGGGGGGGGGGGGGGGGGGGGGGGGGGGGGGGGGGGGGGGGGGGGGGGGGGGGGGGGGGGGGGGGGGGGGGGGGGGGGGGGGGGGGGGGGGGGGGGGGGGGGGGGGGGGGGGGGGGGGGGGGGGGGGGGGGGGGGGGGGGGGGGGGGGGGGGGGGGGGGGGGGGGGGGGGGGGGGGGGGGGGGGGGGGGGGGGGGGGGGGGGGGGGGGGGGGGGGGGGGGGGGGGGGGGGGGGGGGGGGGGGGGGGGGGGGGGGGGGGGGGGGGGGGGGGGGGGGGGGGGGGGGGGGGGGGGGGGGGGGGGGGGGGGGGGGGGGGGGGGGGGGGGGGGGGGGGGGGGGGGGGGGGGGGGGGGGGGGGGGGGGGGGGGGGGGGGGGGGGGGGGGGGGGGGGGGGGGGGGGGGGGGGGGGGGGGGGGGGGGGGGGGGGGGGGGGGGGGGGGGGGGGGGGGGGGGGGGGGGGGGGGGGGGGGGGGGGGGGGGGGGGGGGGGGGGGGGGGGGGGGGGGGGGGGGGGGGGGGGGGGGGGGGGGGGGGGGGGGGGGGGGGGGGGGGGGGGGGGGGGGGGGGGGGGGGGGGGGGGGGGGGGGGGGGGGGGGGGGGGGGGGGGGGGGGGGGGGGGGGGGGGGGGGGGGGGGGGGGGGGGGGGGGGGGGGGGGGGGGGGGGGGGGGGGGGGGGGGGGGGGGGGGGGGGGGGGGGGGGGGGGGGGGGGGGGGGGGGGGGGGGGGGGGGGGGGGGGGGGGGGGGGGGGGGGGGGGGGGGGGGGGGGGGGGGGGGGGGGGGGGGGGGGGGGGGGGGGGGGGGGGGGGGGGGGGGGGGGGGGGGGGGGGGGGGGGGGGGGGGGGGGGGGGGGGGGGGGGGGGGGGGGGGGGGGGGGGGGGGGGGGGGGGGGGGGGGGGGGGGGGGGGGGGGGGGGGGGGGGGGGGGGGGGGGGGGGGGGGGGGGGGGGGGGGGGGGGGGGGGGGGGGGGGGGGGGGGGGGGGGGGGGGGGGGGGGGGGGGGGGGGGGGGGGGGGGGGGGGGGGGGGGGGGGGGGGGGGGGGGGGGGGGGGGGGGGGGGGGGGGGGGGGGGGGGGGGGGGGGGGGGGGGGGGGGGGGGGGGGGGGGGGGGGGGGGGGGGGGGGGGGGGGGGGGGGGGGGGGGGGGGGGGGGGGGGGGGGGGGGGGGGGGGGGGGGGGGGGGGGGGGGGGGGGGGGGGGGGGGGGGGGGGGGGGGGGGGGGGGGGGGGGGGGGGGGGGGGGGGGGGGGGGGGGGGGGGGGGGGGGGGGGGGGGGGGGGGGGGGGGGGGGGGGGGGGGGGGGGGGGGGGGGGGGGGGGGGGGGGGGGGGGGGGGGGGGGGGGGGGGGGGGGGGGGGGGGGGGGGGGGGGGGGGGGGGGGGGGGGGGGGGGGGGGGGGGGGGGGGGGGGGGGGGGGGGGGGGGGGGGGGGGGGGGGGGGGGGGGGGGGGGGGGGGGGGGGGGGGGGGGGGGGGGGGGGGGGGGGGGGGGGGGGGGGGGGGGGGGGGGGGGGGGGGGGGGGGGGGGGGGGGGGGGGGGGGGGGGGGGGGGGGGGGGGGGGGGGGGGGGGGGGGGGGGGGGGGGGGGGGGGGGGGGGGGGGGGGGGGGGGGGGGGGGGGGGGGGGGGGGGGGGGGGGGGGGGGGGGGGGGGGGGGGGGGGGGGGGGGGGGGGGGGGGGGGGGGGGGGGGGGGGGGGGGGGGGGGGGGGGGGGGGGGGGGGGGGGGGGGGGGGGGGGGGGGGGGGGGGGGGGGGGGGGGGGGGGGGGGGGGGGGGGGGGGGGGGGGGGGGGGGGGGGGGGGGGGGGGGGGGGGGGGGGGGGGGGGGGGGGGGGGGGGGGGGGGGGGGGGGGGGGACATAAAAGAATTCAGAGGAGATTCAAATATTGTTCATAGATAAACTTGATCACAAACCCACAATTTATCGGATCTCGACAAACACACCGCAAAAGAAGATTACATCGAATAGATCTCCAAGAAGATCAAGGAGAACTTTGTATTGAGATCCAAAGAGAGAGAAGAATCCATCTAGCTAATAACTATGGACCCGAAGGTCTGAGGTAAACTACTCACACATCATCGGAGAGGCTATGGTGTTGATGTAGAAGCCCTCCGTGATAACGGTAATAGAAATAGCTAGTTTGTTGACGGGAGATTAATATGATGGAAAATAGACCCGGGGGCCATAGGTTTCACTAGTGGCTTCTCTCAAGATAGCATAAGTATTACGGTGGTAAACGAATTACTACCGAGCAATTGATAGAATTGAGCATAGTTATGACAATATCTAGGTATGATCATGTATATAGGCATCATGTCCACGACAAGTAGACCGACTCCTGCCTGCATCTACTACTATTACTCCACAC
>JAAAWM010008903.1:0-17711 GCA_036873465.1 Thinopyrum obtusiflorum
CTTTACATATTTGCAACAACAAGATCAAACAGAGTTTGTAAAAGTTTTTCTTTCTCACTTTCAGTTTGTCAACTGAATTGCTTGAGGACAAGCAATGGGTTAAGCTTGGGGGAGTTGATACGTTTCCATCGTATCTACTTTTCCAAACTCTTTTGCCCTTGTTTTGGACTCTAATTTACATGATTTGAATGGAACTAACCAGGACTGACGTTGTTTTCAGCAGAATTGCCATGGTGTTGTTCTCATGTAGAAATAAAAGTTCTCGGAATGACCTGAAACTTCACGGAGAATTCTTTTGTAATAAATAAAAAATATTGGCGAAAGAATCAACCGAAGGGGACCCACACCCTGTCCACAAGGGTGGAGGGCGCGCCCTCTGGTCTTGTGGGTCCCACGAGGCTCCACCGACCTCAACTCCAACTCCATATATTCACGTTCAGGGAGAAAAAAAATTAGAGAGGAGGATTCATCGCGTTTTACGATACGGAGCCACCGCCACCTCCTGTTCTTCCTCGGGAGGGCAGATCTGGAGTCTGTTCTGGGCTCCGGAGAGGGGAAATCATCACCATCGTCATCATCAACCATCCTCCATCACCAATTTCATGATTCTCACCGTCGTGTGTGAGTAATCCCATCGTAGGCTTGCTGGACGGTGATGGGTTGGATGAGATCTACCATGTAATCGGGGGGGGGGGGGGGGGGGGGGGGGGGGGGGGGGGGGGGGGGGGGGGGGGGGGGGGGGGGGGGGGGGGGGGGGGGGGGGGGGGGGGGGGGGGGGGGGGGGGGGGGGGGGGGGGGGGGGGGGGGGGGGGGGGGGGGGGGGGGGGGGGGGGGGGGGGGGGGGGGGGGGGGGGGGGGGGGGGGGGGGGGGGGGGGGGGGGGGGGGGGGGGGGGGGGGGGGGGGGGGGGGGGGGGGGGGGGGGGGGGGGGGGGGGGGGGGGGGGGGGGGGGGGGGGGGGGGGGGGGGGGGGGGGGGGGGGGGGGGGGGGGGGGGGGGGGGGGGGGGGGGGGGGGGGGGGGGGGGGGGGGGGGGGGGGGGGGGGGGGGGGGGGGGGGGGGGGGGGGGGGGGGGGGGGGGGGGGGGGGGGGGGGGGGGGGGGGGGGGGGGGGGGGGGGGGGGGGGGGGGGGGGGGGGGGGGGGGGGGGGGGGGGGGGGGGGGGGGGGGGGGGGGGGGGGGGGGGGGGGGGGGGGGGGGGGGGGGGGGGGGGGGGGGGGGGGGGGGGGGGCCTACGAGCTCGTTTCATATTGATCTTTGCTCAGTTACTTTTCCGTTGTCACTGTTGCGATTGCTACAAAACTACGACTGTTACTTTTGCCACTGTTACCGTTACTTCCATATTACTTTGCTACTAAATACTTTTCTGCAGATATTAAGTCTTTGAGGTGTGGTTGAATTGACAACTCAGCTGCTAATACTTAAGAATATTCTTTGGCTCCCCTTGTGTCGAATCAATAAATTTGGGTTGAATATTCTACCCTCGAAAACTGTTGCGATCCCCTATACTTGTGGGTTATCACCGCGCAGGGAGATTATCTTCGTCATTTGCATCAAACTCCTCGATACTTCAGGGACCTGTTACTCCGTGTGCACTAGCAAACACACAAGTCCCATATTCTTTATGTCAACAAACTCCAAAACATAAGGGGCCCATCATTGCACCAACACTACCATAGAGAATGATAAGGTTTTGCATTGATTTATACTAACTTCTCTCATGAGTTCTTGTTGAGTTTTGTGTGGATGAAGTTTTCAAAAATTAGGGAAACCCTGATATGAGAGGAATTAAGGAGATACAAAAGCTCAAGCTTGGGGATGCCCAAGGCATCCCAAGTTAATATTTAAAGAAGTCTCAAGCATCTAAGTTGGGGATGCCCCAGTTGGCATCCCACCTTTCTTCTTCAACAATGATCGGTCAGTTTTGGTTGAGTCTAAGTTTTTGCTTCTTCACATGATATGTGTTATCCTTGGAATGTCATTTTATTTTGTTTTGCTTGATGTTTGAATAAAATACTTAAGATCTGAAATTCTTAAATGAGAGAGAGTCTTCACATAGCTACTTAATTATTTGACTACTCATTGATCTTCACTTATATCTTTTTGGAGTAGTTTGTCATTTACTCAGGTGCTTCACTTATATCCTATGAGTAAATGGTTGAATGAATTGAATATCATAAATCTGAAATTATATCACATGCTTATCCCATGGGGAGCAATGACTTCACATATAAGAAGTATAGGTGGTAAAATTTATTGAAAGTTAGCAAACACAACATTGGTCACTTGAATAATGCATGAAAGAATATTGAAGGAAGAGAGATTTCACATATAAATACACTATCTTGGACATTTTCTATGATTGTGAGCCCCATTAATTATTTTCAAACTTGAGCAAATTAGTTGAAGTTGGACAAGGAAGACAACGTACTGAGTTATGTTTTGGTATATTTGTATAGAAGTTGTATTGTTATGGATCCTCCAACATGTGGTGCTTGCTTAGGATCTTTTGCTAGCCTTCACCTGTACTAAGCGTGAATACTGCTTGTGCATCCACTTCCTTAAACCCAAAGTTAGTCCATATGAGTCCACCATACCTACCTATATGCGGTATTTACCTGCTGTTCCAAGTAATTTGCATGTGCCAAATTCTAAATCTTCAAATAATTATCTGTTTTGTATGCCCAAATCGCTCATGAAGCAACTGGGGTGGTCAGTATCTTCCACGCTAGGTATGTTATTCTCACGACGAGTGTTTATTCGCTTGTCATTCACGAGAAAGTGGCTGGTAATTGGGATGCCCAGTCCTATGATCAAAATCAAAATCAAAATATAATAATGAAACAAAACTCCCCGGATTGTTGTTGGTATGGGGGGCACCTGAGGATTCGGCTCGCCATGGCTTGTGTTTGTTGGTGGAGGGGGAGTAAAAACTTTACCTTTCTGTTTGGGAACCGCCTATAATGTGTCTAGCATGGAAGATATTGGGAACTCTCGGTCATTACGTTGACAATGAAAGCATACCTCTCAAAATTATATTCATCTTTGTTTTAAAAGCTTCGAGCTCTGGCATCTCTGCAAATCCCTGCTTCCCTCTATGAAGGGCCTATCTTTTACTTTTATGCAGGGGGGGGGGGGGGGGGGGGGGGGGGGGGGGGGGGGGGGGGGGGGGGGGGGGGGGGGGGGGGGGGGGGGGGGGGGGGGGGGGGGGGGGGGGGGGGGGGGGGGGGGGGGGGGGGGGGGGGGGGGGGGGGGGGGGGGGGGGGGGGGGGGGGGGGGGGGGGGGGGGGGGGGGGGGGGGGGGGGGGGGGGGGGGGGGGGGGGGGGGGGGGGGGGGGGGGGGGGGGGGGGGGGGGGGGGGGGGGGGGGGGGGGGGGGGGGGGGGGGGGGGGGGGGGGGGGGGGGGGGGGGGGGGGGGAAGAGTCAGTAGTATTCCTTCTCATTTCAACCTCAATTATTCTCTAGTTGGTAGGTATCATGTGGTGGGGGAAGATCCAAGCATATATGGCCATTCTAATATATTTGATCATAAATTATTATTGTTGACAATTATATATATATGATAAATAAGTTGGGAGGCGAAACATTATGCCCCTATCTTTCTCTGTGTTCGATGTATGCTATTTGTTCTAAAAATATGTTTTGAGTGTCAGCAATCATGGAAGACTATATAATAGTTGAGTATGTGGAATTTGCTAAATCAAAGCTCTTACATAGACCCTTCCTGAAAATATGAATTGCAATTGTTTGATGACTAAGAATATAGTTTGTTAGTTTTCAAGAAAGTTTATGGTCTATGCTTTAACATGTGAATAGCTTGCTATTTGATCATGAGAAGTTTTATGAGATGAGCTACTATTTATGATATATAGTGATGTTAGAAAAAATGTTTGGAACTATCATTGATCAAACTTGTGCACTTGCTAGCATTCACACTTCATAAGGGGGGGGTTTCTTTTATCATTTACCTACTCGAGGACGAGCAGGAATTAAGCTTGGGGATGATGATACGTCTCCAATGTATCTATAATTTATGAAGTATTCATGCCATGTTTACAACAATTTTATATGGTTTTGGCATGATTTGATTAGAACTAACCCGGACTAACGTTGTTTTCAACAGAACTACCGTGGTGTCGTTTTTGTGCAGAAATAAAAGTTCTCGGAATGGGCTAAAAATTTACGGTGATTTTTATGGACCAAAAGAGACCCCGAAGCACCGGAGCTGGGCTAGGAAGTGACCGAGGAGGCCACAAGCCTGGGGGGGGCGCCCACCTTCCTAGGGCGTGCCTCCCGAGCTTGTGGGCCCCTCGGGCACCCCCTTGACGTGAGACCGATGCCAAAAATTCCTATAAATACATAAAAACCCAAAAATAACCCTAGATGAGAAGTTCCGCCGCCGCAAGCCTCTGTAGCCACGAAAAACCAATCGGGACCCCGTTCCGGCACCCTGCCGGAGGGGAAAATCATCACCGGAGGTCATCTTCATCATCCCGGCGGCCACCATGATGAGGAAGAAGTAGTTCACCCTCGGGGCTGAGGGTATGTACTAGTAGCTATGTGTTTGATCTCCTTCTCTCGTGTTCTTGATTTGGCACGATATTGATGTACCATGAGCTTTGTTAATATATTTGGATCTTACGGTGTTCTTCCCTCTCTACCTTTTTGTGATGAATTGAGTCTTGTTCTTTGAGCTTTCGTCATGTTCTCCAATAGAAACTTTGGAGTGATTCTTTGTTGCACGTTGAGGGATTGCCATATGATTTAATTATCTTAGCATTGTTGAGAGATTCTGCACTAGTGAAAGTATGAACCCTAGGCCTTATTTTCAAGCATTGCAATACCGTTTTTGCTCACTTTTGTTACTTGCTACCTTGCTGTTTTTATATTTCCAGATTATAAAAATCCATATCTACTATCCATACTACACTTGTATCACTATCTTTTCGCCGAACTAGTGCACCTATACAATTTATCATTGTATTGGGTGTGTTGGGGGGGGGGGGGGGGTCTTTGTTATTTGGTTGCAGGGTTGTTTGAGAGAGACCATCTTCATCCTACGCTTTCCACCCATTGATAAACCTTAAGTCATCCACTTGAAGGAAAATTGCTACTTCCTACAAAACTTTGCGCTTGGAGGCCCAACACGAGTCTACAAGAATAAATTGTGTAGTAGACATCAGGTAGCTTCTCCACTAAATCCCTGTACCAGGTCATCGCGACCACACCCGGACCTAAGCCTCTCGTGGTGATTTGGTCGATCGGACTTCCGCTGAAGATTCGGATCTTCCTGTGGCAATGAATCCGAGGCCGGGTCCCTTCCGGTGTGGAGGTGCTCAAACGGAACGGCCCGGGAGATGCGATGTGCCCGCTCTGTGGACGAAAGGAGATTCGAACCACATCTTCTTCTCCCGCGTGTCCGTTCAATTCCTATGGAGTTGCCTACGCGAAGCCGTGGGTGGTAGTTGGTGTCACAACAACTTCCCCGACCTCTTCGCCGAACTCCAGTCTTCACCGTCAGCTGTACGCCACACTAGGTGCCTGACTATTGGGGTTCTAGCCTGGACGCTTTGGACGGTCCGAAATAAGTTTGTGATCCATCGTGTGCCTCTGCGATGTGCTACTGACGCTGTGTTCAAAATGTGTGGATATCTGCAGCTTTGGCGGCCGCTTAGCCGCCCCCGAGACCGAGACACCATCAACACCATCATTGTTGATCTTCGCGTGATGGCTCTACGCTTGACGCCGCCACTACCTCCTTCACCACCAGAGTCGGATTAGATCTTCACTTACTGTGCCGCCACATATATTTTATTTTTTTGGGCTTATTGAGCTATGTCCTCATCAGAACCTATTTGTACCTTGTGTTGTGCTACCTCGTGTGTGGCGTGTGTGTATGCGTGTATTTGCGATGTGACCTTTGTTGGACCTCATAGGTTCGGTGGTTTGCTTTAAAGCTAGGCGAAAGCTTTTTTTGGGTAAATGTGAGAGCCCTCGCTCGTGTCACCAATGACCAATCCCTGCGTTTCAAAAAGAAAAAAAAGACCAATCCCTGCGCGCTCTCTCTCTCTCTTATTGCGAAAGCCCTGCTCTCTCCTTGTCGGCGCCGGCGACGAGGGGAGCTCTTTCTCAGCGTCCGCAACATCGACGGTCGGAGAGGTGAGAAGAAGTACCGCCGATGCGGTTGCTGTATGTGCTGTAGATTAGTGCTTTCTATATGTTTTGGGTGTTGTTGTCTGGATCGTAGCTGGCAATCCAAGTCGCAGGGGCAGCTAGCGATTCTGCTGTTTCTTGCCCCTAATCTTCTGGTGTACCTGTAGATTCGTTTTTCCAGCAGTGAGACTCCAAGTCATGTGTGCTGGCGACTGGTGGGTGAATTCCCTCTTGAGGAACTTAAGCAGATGAAATGGTGAACTGAGGGATAAGCTATGGGTAGCTGCAATTTTTTTGTATTTGATTTGACTGTCTAATGGTAGAAAACAATACATTGAAGGATTCAAAACTCCTATTTTCTTTCTCAGAAATGACCTAGAGCCTTCTGGTACTAACTAGCAGTGGAGTACTAAGCTTTGCATTATGTACCAATTCCTTTATTGAGCTTTCAGATTGATTGAAAATTGATGCTGATGACTTTGCATTAAGTATAGTATGAGTATCTATCCTGGGTGTTTTTACTGTTGGCCACTGGCTGCTCTGAAGGCTTTCCATGCTAATCAGATCTTGCGACCTGCTTGTACTTGTGATTTCTCTTTGTTCATAATTATTATAAATCACAGGTGAATTTGAATGCTATGGTGAATATCTGCAGTTCTGCCAGGCGAGCATTTTGCTCCACATGAAACAATATGAAACTGGTGTCCTTTATTAATTTTTATTTGTTAAACATAGAGGAATAACGAGAAGAAAGATAACTTCTAAACTCTACCTCCACATCTAAGCTTTCATCTAGTTCTGAATGTTGTGGAGGAACACAGATTAATGATGGTTGTGTCTAGGTGGTCCAAGCACTAGATTCACTCAATCAGAAGAAAATACATGCTTATCAGTTGCAAGATAAGATACTACTTTCAGCAAAGTAGACGGCTATAGCAATCTGAAGTGCCAGTCACTTACCACCTCCCTTTATTTACCTTATCGCAGTGCTAACTTTCCTATTTGTTAAATGGATGATCTGCAACTTCCTGCTCATCTTATGTGCCAGTCCCTTACCACCTCCCGTTATTTACCTTGCCGCAGTGCTAACTTTCCTATTTGTTAAATGGATGATCTATGACTTCCTGCTAATCTTATGTGTCGAATACAATCTAGCATTCTTTTGTTCTATCAAAGTCTAATGCTCAGCCTTTTTAAGAGAATTGAAGTGATAGACCACTCACTCTGCACTAAGTCTGTCAATTCCACTCAGATCAAATATGCATACAGATGTCTGTACAGCAGCCTCAATTTGCATATTAAAAAAATATGTTTCCAGGGTCTGCGTGTTTATTGGAGAAATACTTGTTCTCTTTGACGTTCCTTAGGTTCCAGAAGCCATTTTATCAAGAGCTTTCAATCTCAACATCCTGTCGAAGGAAATGAGTGTAATAGCAAGAACGATTTGAAAAAATAATGCTGATTCTGTACCCATTTTCCTCTTCTTTTGTTTGCTCCTTGAGATACGACCATAGAATCTCATGGCCCTGTTTGTGGCTTTAGAATCAGGTGGGGGGAGATATTATAATTCCGGTAGTACAATGTACATTCGTGTCAATCTAACATTTTTACCAAAATATCATTGGAGATTGACTTCTGTATCATGCATATAAATTGCTCTCGTATTCCATTCTGTGAAGGGCAAGAGACATAAGCTATTTTACACACTACATAGGCACACACATCATAAGCAGACCTGAAAATCTACAATGTTACAGTAGATTTGTAAATATTTAGATCACCCTCCATACTAATGCAAACGTAGCTACTGGCAATTCTGGCAAGCATACATATGTATATGCAGACATAGCTACATAGGTAGTGGAAATCTGTTAAGCATACATATGTATCTTAGTAACCTGACCTCGATCCTGACAGCTTGAACCTTCAATAGCAGGAACGTTCTCCATTACCATAACCAAATTGTGGAGCTAACATCTTGAGATCACCATTGTCCATCTTCCAGACTACCTCAGGAGGGCAGTAGCGATCTCCCATAGGAGATGGCAGCAGAGAACATGGGAGATTGCTGCATGCTTTATCATCAATGGGCAGCATGGCCGGTGCCTCAATCTCCTTCCATATCTGGTCCATAGAATATCCATCCATGACACTCTGGTTGCTCTTAAGTACACTTGAGAAGCAGGTTGTGCCATTATGAGTGCTGCCTCCATCCATCCTGATTATTGGTGCAGTTTCAAGGAGGCAGGATTGGTATGTAAATGATGAGGAGGAGGAAGAAGGTGACATGTTTGTCTTCCTCTCTTGTGCTTTCTTCCTCATGTGTGTCCTCCAGTAGTTCTTGATCTCATTGTCCGTACGCCCTGGCAGTCTGCGTGCTATTCTAGACCACCTATACATAGAGAGGATGTTAGTGCGTTTCACCTGTTGTAGATGAAAAAAAAAGCTGCTTTAGTAAGGTCTTCTTTTGGATCAAACCTGTTACCCCATCGAGCATGGAGCTCAATAATAAGGTGTTCCTCTTGTGGCGACATGCGCCCATGCTTGAGGCCAGGGTGGAGGTAGTTGACCCACCGGAGGCGGCAGCTTTTGCCTGTCCTGTTAAGGCCTACATGGCCATAGATAAGGTGATGTATGAAGATAGTTGGTTAGAGACAATGATATTTGCATGCTGTTTGCATCTTTGTGCCAAGGATTGCAAAAATGGCTACCTAATTTGCAGGTCTCCCACCCCTCAAACCTGAGACTTTGGCAACGAAATCCCAGCGGCGGTCACCGAACAGGCGGACAGTGCATACCAGTTGCAGGTCTTCCTGCTCTGTCCATGGCCCCTTGCGCATCTCATCTTGCACTGTCACCATCTCTAACGTTGTTCGCTTCTACCTTGGATGGGCTGGGAGCCAGCCTTGTTGCTCTTCCTCCTCTGTGTGCTTGTGGGCTCCAGTTTCAGGCTTAGATCCTTGATGAACTCCAGCCTGATGGGAAGAAGGTTGGTATTAGTGAGAGGAAGCCACTTTGTCTTAGTTGTGCACTGGTTTGATGGCTCTTGCTTCTCATTTATAGGCAGGACAAGAAGGCCCTCGTGGGGCCTCTTTACGTGGTGGGTCTGATTTAGAGAATCATCGATGAGGTTGTCCTCAGATTAAAATTGCCTTCTCATGTCTCTTGCTCTGTGTTACAAATTTTAGAAGGGTATAGTATTACATATACTGGATTTGGACTGCATCTAACTCTTGTTTGTTGCCGGTTTACTCTTTGAGTTGACTTAACTCCTTTTGATTAATAGCACACTCATGTTCCCCAAAAAAGTAGAGCAATATGTGCATGTAGGTTTTGGTTAATTATTTTGTGTGTGGGCATATTTTATGGAAATTACTTTTGAAGTGATGGCAAACACATGCAATTTTGTTAACTGAAATGCAAAAGAAATGAAGCAAACCGTAAAATGTGATGTATTTTTGCAACTGTTTGTTGAGTAAGTGTATGCTTATTTCATTTTTACTTGATTTGAAATATTTTAGTAGTCATTTTCTCATGGATAGATATATGTACTTCATTTAAATAATTAGTCCAAAGGCACGACGAGCAGGTATTGTTACGTTTCTCAAAAATAGAAAGAGAAACATAATTATTCTGGGTTCCATTTTCTATAATTCCATACAATAATTTCATGATCTTAGCTTTAGCATCAATTTCTTTGACAAAACAAACGGCAAGTTTTAAGTCTGAACTGGACTGTTGCCAGTGCATGTTTCTTACAGGAATTTTCTTGGGAACATATAATCTTGTACATGCAGATACTGCAGTTTATGCATGCTGATAAGGCCCATTTCAATCTTTTTGTTTCTACATGGTTCTCGTGCATTTACAAATGGATCTTTAGAGATCTTTATGAATCAGAAAAACCCCGATACTGTGTATTTTTTATGGAAAATCCATAAGTATGTTCTTATTTTGGTTATTTCTTACTAGATATTAAGCTATGAAGCATGTCTGTTGAGAATTGTTTTATGCTAGTCCATGAGTGCCCCTACTTGCTTTAGGAACATATATTCGTAGACTCACAAGACTCGCAGGCTACATATGCTAGTCCACAATCTTTACGCAAATCAGGCCACATATGTAGGTTGACATAATCGTCTCTCGATTCTTCCCTATTTTATTTCTCCTGGATGTGAAAAGCATGTTTCCTTTCTGTCAGCCATTATCATTGGCACAGGGGACTTTATCTTTTCCTTTCTTTTCAGCCATTATCCCACGCACAGCAAAATATCTCGGACTATACACGACTCCAATACAAAGTGTATGCGATTGCGCGACCTGCCACTCAATACGCCATGGGAGCAAGCTTTTGTGCATCTATAATGACTACTAGGGTGAGCTTTGTAGTGGATATGCATGCTGTTTCCCTTTTCGCTAAATGCTTGCGTATTTCTTTCGTCGGATTTGGTTCATATAGCAATCGGTCATACAACATAGGCCGTCTGTGCTATATCCGGGCGCCCTTGTTGATTGAATGTGACAAAAATGTAACTAGATACTGGATCTTGTGTAGATCCCAATTTCTACTCATTTGCTGACTTTTGTATACTACATATGCCTTCGTGGAGACAGTAGTTAAGAAAAGTCAGGCAGGTATGTGGACAGTAGGGTCCTGAGCAGTATTTTATCCTCATGGCCTAACTTCTCCATTGCTATGGAATTAGTTGCTTTTTGTATGTTTCTGGAGGTTCCCTCAGCACAAAATGATAAATACAATTTTTCCATGACCAGGAGCAAGCCAGGAAGGCATGGAAGCAGCACTGATGTGGAGGCCACCAACCTGCCAATCTTGCAGTCCACTTTGTGGCCTCTCTACACCTTTTTATCTTGGGCATCTTTACTTCTGAAGGCCCCCCATACACTGCAGTTGTTTTCGCATCCGAGCTCTTCTCGCTTGCTTCTTTATTGGAACACTGATCAGTCATCATCCGTGTGGTGACAATTAGTTCCTGTTCCTATACCCATTGAATGCATCACTTAAGTCAGGTCCTTTTCTCATATATGTGTATCTCAAAATCCTTTCAATTATTTTTTATGCTCCTTGGCCTTTGGGAAGAAGGCTAAAATGTTTTCTGAAAATAAAGGCTTGGGATCACATTATGTTTCTTCTCTCCTTTTTGTTTCTTTTATACATTTTGGCTATAACCTAGAAGTTCACCTACATATTTTGTTTTTCGAGAAAAAGCCTTGAGATGGCTGGGAAGAAGTGTGTTATTTTCTTTGCTCTGCACAAGTTTTCCATCAATTCTTGTGTTTTTCGGTGTCAACCAAACCATGTGGCACTACTGCAGTCTAACTAAAAGAAAAACCAAGTCTTACTGCTACGCTTAGCAAATAATTGGTAAAATGAAAATAATGGTTTTGTATATAGCTCATGACTCGGTATGTGAATTCTTGCAGGATGGTGAAATTGATCAGAAAGTGGGTAGCAGGGGTTATTGCCTTTGGTAGGATAAGATGGTGAAATGTTGTTAGATTAGGATATTCTTGCTTTCGCTTGAGCAGATTGATTTTTGGTTCGTTTGGTCAGTTTTAATTCTCCATTTCTTGTGGTGCACATCAGTTGCCGGGAGGACTCTCTTGCTATGATGATGGTGACCACCGCAAACCACGAGTCGACAGATCGTCAAGTTCGTTTCAAAAAGATTATTATGGTGACAAGCAATGTAAGTATTCAGAGCTTTTACACCTGGAGTGATTATCTGTGAAATGGTAGAAAAAACCACGGCTTCCGACTGATGATGTGAGCCTGTGGTGCTATGATCTCGGTTATGATGTGGATGCCCGTGGCCGCGGGGGGTGATAAGAAACACTGAATTTCCACTCTTTTTATCCTGATTTCGCATGTGGGGGTGACGACTGACGGCGACGGCGACTGCAAAATGCAGAGGGAACCAAAGCCCACCACCCAATTCCGTGTGATTTGGTGTCACCCCGCTCAAAGTTGGAGCGAAAGCAGCGTCCACTGGATGTTGGAAAATTAAGGATATATGCTTTTTGGCCTGTGCCGTGAGGTTTAATAACACATGATGGGATTATGGATTGACGCGACCGGGGGGCACCTGTCATGCCATAGGGCTTAGTGGATGTCATCTTATCGTCGACGTACGCCACCATTAGCGGGAAGGGAGAAGATCGCCTTGTGGCCATGATCTTGACATGTGGATCGATACTACCAGTACCACTGTACCAGTACCAGAGAACAGTAAGCAGCAGTCGGTCCGGATGGTCATTTGGCCCGCACAATATGTGCCGTCAGCAAGCCCATGCTATAGTTCTTTTTTTTTGGTGAACAGTGGAGGAGCATGTGCCCCAGAGTTAGCTATCTATCACCGACCAGATGCCAGCCTTGTTTGTTGTTTTTCTTTTTACTCCTCTTAAATCAAATTTGTATTATTTTTTTTTTTGCAAAATCAATCGTGTATGCTCAATAAGTTTAGGTATTACAATCCACTATCTCTATAACTAAATATTAGACGTTTTTGCAGTTCAAATTAAACTACAAAAACATCTTATATTTAGTTACAGAGGTAGTAGTTCACACAAGGTATGAACGCCCTTCGGGCCAGAGCCTAACCATACAAACCAAATGTGTAGGAAAAAATATGAACATTTACAATACCAAACCAATAGTACTGGATCCATCATGGAATATATTTTTATATAGTACTCCCTCCGTCTGGAAATACTTGTCATCAAAATGAATAAAAGGGGATGTATCTAGATGTATATTAGTTCTAGATACATCCATTTTTATCCATTTTGATGACAAGTATTTTCGGACGGAGGGAGTACCTATTTGATATTCTAGATGTTCGTATTTTTTCCCACGGGCTTGATAAAACTTCCGAAAGTTTGACCCAAGACAAAGCTAATATGGATCCGATCAGGTGGTTGGCGGTGACAGTCGGGCCGGGGCGAGAGCGAGAGCAAGAGCGTCTCCTCCACCAAACCCGCGCCGCTGGCCACTCCGGCCGCGGCGGCCACCTGCCGCAGCTGCCCCCCACCCCCGGGGCTGCCGCCCTCCTCCATGCCTTCCCCCGCCTCCCCCCGAGATCCCGGGTCGCCACCAGCCGGGCTTGAATGCCCCTCCCCTGCGGGTCTGGATCTGTCCGCCGGGCCATCCGAGGTCGCTGCCACCCCCTCTCCCCTGGGCGCGCGAGAGGCGGGATCGCCGCCGCAAATCCTGCAGCGTGGGGCGGCCCCCGTGGACGCCCCCCTCTCGGACCGGAAGGCCATGCCCGCCACCCACCGTTTGAGCAGCAACGCCTTCGATCCATCATCGTGGCGCCGTCCCCCTTGCCAGATCTAGCCTCCAACGACATTGATGAGCCCTCCGACGGCATTCAAGAGGGATGGGAGCTGCACCTTTCCCGCAAAAGCAAGCAGGCCCTCAGAGCCTCAGCGGTCCGTGCGTCGCCCCGCCGCGGGCCTCCTCTCGGACCGCGGTCCGGCCGCGCCTCCGCCCCGGGGCGCGAGGCCTTCCTGAGCAGATTTAAGGGGCTCTGCTTCCGCTGCCTGAGCTCCAGCCACCGCCGTGTAGATTGCCACGATCCTCTCCACTGTATCATCTGTAGAAGGCCAGGCCACTACGGCAGAGAGTGCCCCCAAAACATTAGGAACCGGCGAGGCGACGGCTCGGTGCGCGACCGCCTGGGCTCGGGCGCCGCCCCGCGTCCTGTTCGCGAACGTCTAGTCTTCCTCGACCGCTCCGCCACGCCTCCCATGGCCACCGGCGATGTCCCCGGCATCGACCACAGGCGCCGGCCCCGTTCCAGCCACAAGGTGATCGCCTCCACGCCGTCCCTGGAGCAGCAAGTCTTCCTCCTGCAGCAGCACGCGGTGGTGGTGACCGCCGTCAGCAAGGTCCACGCCGCCAGCCCATTCTCCATCGGCCGAGCCATCGAGAAGGAGTTCCAGATCCCTGCGCACCTCCTCCGCGTCACCAGCCATGACCCAGAAGACTTCTTCGTCCACTTCCATCTGCCCGCCCACAAGGATCTGGTCGTGCGCCGGGGCACGATCTCGGTGGACGGCGTCCAGTTCCTCCTGGAGCCTTGGCGCGAAGACACGCACGCGGTGCACGCCACCTGGATGATGCACGTGCGCGTCGTCCTTGAGAAGCTGCCCATGCAGCTCTGGACCCTGGAGGGGGCGGCCGACGCGCTCGGCGACCAGGTCATCATCGACCGGCTTGACAGCCGCACTTTCGAGCGGGCTGACACGAAGACGTTCGCTGTCTGGGTGTGGGTGTGGGAGCTGCACCACATCCCCACCAGGCGGACGCTCTGGAAGCATGCGCGGGGCGCGGGCCGGGTGGAGGAGATGCATGGATTCTCTCCGCCGAGTCGCACCGTGGCGCCGCCGCCGGCCCTGCTCAGATGGGACATCCTGGTGCACATCGACCGCATCGAGGATTGGGCCCCTCTGTCCCCGCGGTCCTCCCACTCGGGACAGAGCGGCCTCCCCTCCTCGGACGACGACGACGACCGCCCGTTCCCACGTCGCCCTCCTGCCGGCGGATGGACCCACGGGATCGAAGACGGGCGCTCTGTGCAGGACCAGGGCGCAGGTGCAGAGCGCGCGGTGCTGGCCCCGGGCGCTGGCGCAGGCCGTGCCCGCCCCCAGGCGCCGGTGGTGTCCATGGGCTGCTAGGGCATGCCATCCGCGGGCGCCAGGCGCGGCCACGACGGCGAGGACGGCGGCGGCCAGAGGCGGTCCTGGAAGGACACCCTGCTGGGGCGGGGACGCGGCAAGGAGCACGCTGCGGAAGCCGTTGACCCGCCCCCTGAGCGCCATCACAGTCGCACGCCCAGCCCTCGTCACCGTCAAGGGGCGCCCCGAGGGCGCCGCAGCAGCTCCGATCACCACGGCAAGCACCATGGCAGCGGCAACGGCAACGGCAACGTCCACGCTTCGCAGCGCGGGAAGGGTGCGGGCGGCTCCAAGCGCTTTGAGCGCGGTCAGTCTTCGAGGACCGTTCCGCCCCCAGCAAACCCGCTCCTTGCTCCGCCGCGCCGCTGCCTCCCCCCGCGGCGGCCGCGGAAGCGGACCCGGTGGCCGAGTTCTTCGAGGAAGCTGACAAAGAGCTCCCGCCCCCGCCCCGCCCGGACCCCAGGGCAGTCGCTGTGGACGCGGCGGCAGCAAAGAAAGTGGACAAGCCTCTCTCCTTCTCCGAGCGCGAGGAGGGCACCGAGGGCGACACGGACGGCATCGACATGGGCCCTGCCCTCTCCCTCGTCAGGCACACCCCGGCGATGGCGGATACGCACTCCCTGCAGCTCGGCGTCGTGACCAGCAAAGTCTGCCACCTGCAGCTCGGCGAGGAGGGCATCGAGGACGCGACCAAGCAACTCTTCTCCAAAACCCCGGCCCCTGTAATTGGCCGGGCACCTCCCCGCTCCAAGACCCCGCTCCGCCCCAGGCCTGCGGCGACCCGCCACAGCGCACGTCAAGCTAGCAACCCTTCCACGGTTCCCGTCAGTCAGCGCGCCACCCTCCGCATCGTTCATGGCCTCGGCATCCTCGGCCCGAAGGAAGCCATGACTGCGAAGGCAGCCGAGGCCCTCATCAAGCGTTTCAACGAACCGCTGTCCGACACCGACATCCACGCCATCGCCAGGCTCACCAACCTCGACCCGGCCGCGCTGCGGGTGGCAGCCGGCATGCAGGGCCCTGACGGAGAGGCCCCGGAGGCCATGCTTTCCCCATGTTAGTGCGCTCTTGTTGTAGTTCGCTCCGGCGACGCCCAACGTTCGGCTGGGTTGAGCTAGGTCTAGTTCTCTGTAGTCCCTGTAGTAGGTGTAGAGGCGCTGTCGTCTGCCGGCGGATATTGGGGCCTATTGGTGGCCGCCGGCAACCCCCGGACCGTGAGGAGGTGTACCCGTATTTTCTTAATGAAATTCGTAGTCGCCGGAGCAGCTTCATCGTGTTTAATGATTGACACAAATTGCCCCATCATGAGTTGGAACATCCGAGGTTTAAACACGCCGGCGCGACGCGCAGTAGTTTGTGAAACGGCAGAAGCTCATAGGCTAGCTATCCTCTGCCTCCAGGAGACTAAAATCGAAGCCTGGAGTCGCCCCCTGGTCAAGGACGTCGGCAGAGCAAGGCTAACTGATTGCGTCGTGCTCCCCGCCTCCGGCACCAGGGGCGGCGCCGCAATCTTCTGGGACAGCTCTGTAGTAGATGTGCAATCGCATGCTATCGGCCTCTTCTCCATCACTGCCCGCGTCACCCTGAGGACAACTTCAACAATGTTTTGGCTGACCACGGTGTACGGCCCCGTCGACGATAGTAGAAAGGATGAGTTCTTGTCAGAAATAGCTAGGACGGCGCCGCCACCAAACGACCCCTGGCTCATCAACGGCGATTTCAACCTCATATACAAGGCTAGTGACAAGAACAATAGCAACATCACCCGTAGAATGATGGGCAAATTCCGTGCGGTGATCGACGCCGCAGGACTCCGGGAGATTAGATGCAAAAACCATCGTTTCACATGGAGTAACGAGCGCGAAGATCCAACCCTTGTCAGCATCGACAAGTTCTTCTGCAGCAATGCTTGGGACACCCTCTTCCCAACCTCCCTCCTACACGCCGCTTCAACGTCCTGCTCCGACCACTGCCCCCTTCTGCTCGCTGCAGCAACCGCACCACGCCGACCGGCTCGTTTCCGGTTTGAATCCTTCTGGCCACGATTCCCCCGATTCCACGAAACGGTGCAACATGCGTGGGATCGCCCCGTTGCCTCTAGCTGTGCATTCAAACGCATCCACGTCAAACTAGATAGGGCGGCAAAGGATCTCAAAATCTAGGCAAAGGGTTTCTTCAGCAACACTCGTCTACAGCTGCAGATCGCAAATGAAGTAGTCCTCCGCCTCGATATCGCCCAAGAACATAGACAGCTATCTAGCGGCGAGCTTGCCCTCCGGAAGAAGCTCAAGCTCCGCGTCCTTGGCCTGGCCGCGATCGAGAGGGCCAGGAAGCGCCAGGCCTCGCGCATCACATGGCTGCGGGCTGGAGAAGCCCGATCGGCCTTTTTCCAGGCCAAAATCAATTCTAGGAGGCAGAAAAACTTCATCCACGCCATCCACACGTCAGACTCCATCGTCACGTCACACAGCGACAAGGCCAGTGCTATCTACGACCACTTCAGCTCCTCCCTTGGGGCGGCGCCAGTCAGAGACACCACCATTGCCTGGAGCTCACTCAATCTTCCATCGCTGCCGGCTGTCGGTCTAGATAATCCGTTTTCGGAGGAGGAGGTTTGGCAGGCGATTTGTGCTTCTCCGCAGGAAAAAGCGCCTGGGCCGGATGGCTTCAACGGAACCTTCTTCCGAGCATGCTGGTCGATCATAAAGCTCGATGTCATGGCGGTTTTCCACCAGTTCTATCACCTAGCAGGAGGAGGCGTTTGGGACACCCTCTTCCCAACCTCCCTCCTACACGCCGCTTCAACGTCCTGCTCCGACCACTGCCCCCTTCTGCTCGCTGCAGCAACCGCACCACGCCGACCGG